>JAAXCT010002006.1:0-103120 GCA_012490785.1 Eragrostis nindensis
TTGTAGTTTCCAGCCTCGCACTTTTGTGAAGAATCTCAGTACGAGAACGTTGAGCTCGTTGGTGGTCGCCGGAATAAGTGGCCTGGAGATTGGCGGAACCACTGTTTTATGCCGAGGTCCCGGAGGGGAAGAAGGACGACGGCAGCTCATATTATCCTCTGTTTAGTCGTTCTAAAGGTCTACGGCCATGCTGTCGCCGGAATCAGCGAATCGGAGGGTTTTTAGGATGTAAAGCCTTCCTTACCGCTGTTAAAATGAGTAGTGCCGGGATTTGGTGGAAGAGTTTGTGGCCGCCTGCATTTGGCCCATTCGGAGTGGTTGGAGCCCGCTGAAAATGAAGGCCAAGCGGCTTTCCAGACTAAACCTTAACTACCAGGTGCCGACTTTTGGGGTGAAAAAACCCGAAGGGGTATCAGATAAGGACTTCGTTCGCTACGTTGAGCTGACTGCCGCAGTTATTTACGGACCTTATACCGTACTGGAGAAGCAAGAGTGCGAGAACATGCTGATTTTCCCTCAGCGTGTGAATCGCATTTTTGACGAGATGCAAGTGAAATACGATCGTCGTGCTGTAATGTCCGTCAAGAAAGGGCGGCGAAAGAAAGGTGAGCTTGTCATTGGAGCAACGTTCGTTGAGAAGCGTTGTTGGGAAGCGGATTCCGCCCAATACTACCTACTTGATGTGCCAGCCCCAACAGCTGCAGTCGGCCCTTCAGCCGCGGCTACTGCCAAGAGATCTGCGGCAGCCCCAGAAAAAGTGGCTGGTTCCACGTCCAAGGGTGCCGCAAAAAAATCTGCGGCGTCCGGGAAGGCTGCCGGGATAATAAAGGCGCCTGCTGGGACTTCGAAGGCTGCAGAAAAAGCTAAACGCCAAAGTCTGCGGAAGATGCCTGCTTCTCGAGCTGCCGCAGAACAGCGGGCTGGTGCTGTTGCCAAACGGCGGCGGGATGACACAGAACAAGCCCCTGTTGGTGAACAGGTAGAAACTGCTTCCAGTGCGGCAGGCGCCGCTGATTTCGCGGAGGAAGTGGCGGTGCGAGAAGGTTGCAAGCGGCGCCGGATGTTATTAGCTTCGGCAGTTGACGATTCTGAGGAAGAATTTCTTGATGATGATGAGCCCGAAGACCGTAACTCGGGCGACGCGCGGGAGCCGTCATTGTCGCTGCGCGAGGCCAGTGCTGATATTGCTGTGGGTCCCTCCGGCGGGCTTGATTTGTTGCAAGGCCCCGCCACGGCAGCCACGCCGATGAACCGGAGGCCACTTCTGCCGGCATTATCGGATGATGAAGAAATTGAGTTGCTGGACGACTCCGAGGATTGGGGCGCCAAGCTAGGACATGAGCTAGATGCCGCATTTGCGAGAATGAGTAGCTCCGAGAAAGGTGCCGATCTTTCCTTGTACAAGAAAGGAACTGCGGCGGCTTCCTCTCCTTTGACTAGGATCGATGACCATGTCTCTAGTTCATCGGTTAACGGAAGTGTGTCCAGCAGTTCTTCTGAGACTAGCTCATCTGACGCAGGTGAAAGATCTCCGACTACGGAGACGCGAGAGGGCGAGGCTGACAAGCTATCAATGGCCGCCTTTGTTGAGATGACGAAGGCCGTGGATCCTCAAGGTCTTTTTAACCTCGTCGCTATTTCATTCTTATGTGATATTTTATAATATTCTGAGTTCGTTTTGTTTTTGCAGAACTGTACAACTTCTTGACTAGGGCCGACAATGCTTCGTTGGCAGAGGTTTTGGACAAAAATGCGACGATGGTAACGAGTCTTTGACTTTTGCGTCGCATTTATTTTGTCTTTGAAAATGGTTTGCGTCTAACATGCCTGTGTTTTTATACAGGCTCTTGCGGCGTCTCGAGCCTTGAGCCGGCGCTTTTATGGGTCCGAAGCCGCCTCATCATCTGGTGATGTGGTGGCGCTGCGACGGACGCTGGAGGAGGAGCGCTCGTCTTTCGACACCGTTAAGGCTGATCTCCGTGATCAGATTCAAAAGAAAGACGAGGCCCTAGAAACTCTTAAAGAAGTCATCCAGAGCGGCGAGAACGAGATTGCTCGCTTGAAGCAGGACCTGAAGAATGCTGAAGAGAAGCTAACTGCGGCAGAGAAAACTGCCGAGAGCGCCAAGAAAACCGGTCGCACTTTTGCCCGCACTTTCTCTAGCGGCGCCATTAGTGCTCATGCTTTTTTTGAAGCAGCCTGGGGCACGATTGGCGGCGCTCCTAATCCTCTTCCAGGCGTCGAAGGTTCGCTGACGCCGGAAATGTTTTTCAATTGGTTGAAGGGGGAGTTTGGCGATCTCCCTGGGGTTTTTGAGGGCGTCGGCCGATACGCGGCCCGTACGGCGTGTTCTGCCCTTCTGGACTTGCTTGAAAAGCGGCAGTGCAAGCACTTCAGCAATCTGGCGCGCACCACTTATCCTGATTCGAATTTTGATGAAGCAAACGCGGCGAGTGACAGCAAAGGCGTCCGCTTGGCTGTAAAGCGTTTCATGAAGAGATACTGGGGGGTGCACGGGATGGAGGCACCGTCATTTGGCGAGGAGCGCGTTTGAAGAGGTGACACCCCATTACTCCTTAGATTGATTTCTTTTTGCATGACATGACTTAATAAACTCTTGTTTATTTTAGACGAAGGCTTCTACTGGAGTCGAAATTGCGGCGGGGAGCTCGAAGAAAAGGGCGGCTACTCCTGCCAGTGAAACGCTACCGACAAAAATCGCCCGCGCTGACGACGCTGCCAAGGCGGGGAAAGCCGCTTCGGAGATTGATGCGCCTGCTGCAGTTGAGGCTCCTGCCCCAAGTGCGGCTCCCGCAGCCGCTTCGTCTTCAGCGGCGGCCGAATCGGAAAATGCGGCGGGAACCGCGGCGCCTGGTGCTTGCTCCTACTGCGCCGGCAACTGAAGAGGTTTAGGCTCTTAGGTGTGAGGAAGAGAGTTTTTGAAAACACTTGGTCTGTAATAATGTACGTTTCAATACACTGTGCGCAGGATTGTTTCTGCGGCGCCGCGTTGAACATTGCACCTTTGAAGTATGAGCGTGATGGCTTGCGCGTTTCTGGCGAAGCTCACTTGTGTTATGTTTCGCAATATCCGCGTCATGATTTCGGGCATTTCTGGAGGGAAATGATGGCTCAGTACTTTCAAGGGCGGGAATGCTTAAGTCGATGCTTTCATCGCCGGCCTTCTTCTTCCGTAGCGGTCGTGAAGGCCGAAAGTGTTGAAGACCTTAGCTTTGATCCTTATTTGGATCGCTTTAGGTGTGTGTACGATAGAGCGGGCCCTGAATACGGTCACGGGTTTGTAGTAGAAGTTGACTTTGATTTGTAGCTGGGGTGTCGACTTTGTGACGAAGTACGCCCGGATAAGACGGCGTGTTTTTTGATTCGCGAAAGTTGTTTCGGCGATAACTCTTGTCAATTTTTACAAGTTAAATCCTCCTTCACTTTTTCGTTTAATGGAAAGCGCTTGCCGTTGCTCGGTCGTCGGAATTAAACCAACGTCACCCCCCCTGGCGATCGAGGGACGGAGGGCGCGCCGAAACTGCGATGCACAATTTATACGACGTGTATTTGTATAAATTGCGGAAGGGCACAGATCGTACCGCGTTCTTTTATGAAAATTGCGGAGCGTGCACCAGTTGCCGCTATTGTTGGTTGGCTCTGGTGCTTGTCAGATGTTTCGTAGTTGCCGTTATTTTGGCTTGAAAGACGTCGTTTGACGATATGGGCCCTTGGTGCCCTTAATTTTTTTTACAAGCATTTTCGCTCTTTATTTAACGCACAGCGCTCATCGTTACTCGGTTGATTTGAATGGAACGAACGTCACCCCCCTCCCCCTAGCAATCGAGGGACGAGGAGCGCGTTGACATTACGGGGGAAGAATTGTGCGGCGGTACCCTTGAAGAATACTGCGAAAGATGCATCGGCGCGCCGCAATTTTGCGGTCGGCTCCTACGTTAATTGAGCATTTGCCGCTATTCTTTCTTAAATAACGGCACTTGATAATATGTTGCCTTTTGGCTTGTCGCTTTTGCTTTGCAAGATTGTATTAGTTCTATGGTCTTAAGTCCCGTCCTTGGATGGGTGTTTGTATTGAGTCCCTAAAGACTTCGATCTGACTGATCTGTTTTTGATGTGTCGGATTTTGTCCGGAGCCCCTTGGGGGTTGAAGTCTTTTTCCTTTAAGGAAATGGATGACTGAGCCCTTGGGCTGTTAGCGTTCCGAACTTTCTCAATTTTATGAGAAAGATTGAAGAGATGGCCCCTTGAGGCGCTTTTTTCTCCAACGCCGCCGTTTCTCAATTTAATGAGAAGGATTGGAGAGATGGCCCCTTGGGGCGCTTTTTTCTCAAAGTGCTTAAAGGAGAATGAAGCCTGGGAGAAAGGAGCAGAATTTTTTCTTCCTTTTGAGTGGCTTTTGTTTAGGGTTTAGATCCTGCGTCGATGTGGCGATATTCAGCGAATATAGCATCGACTACTTAAGAGATGAAGAGTTTAATTTTTCTGGGGAATATAGCATTATATTGAACTGCAAGGGTTACAAAGGTCCCACCTCATTAAAAACCTCACCCCCGATGTGGGGTTCCCCTGTGAGGAAAAGAGTATGGGCCTCGAAGGCTAAGAAGAAAAATTACAACTTAGGTGCCGACTAAAAGCGCCGCTTATAGTTGTGCGTCGCTATTAGCCCTTGCATTTTAGGTGAAGTACCTCTTGAGGTTGTCCACATTCCAGGCGTGTGGGAGCTCGTTGCCTTCACTGTCTGCCAAGTGATAAGATCCCGAGCGATTGCTCCTGACACAATGAAAGGGCCCTGCCACTTGGAGTTGAGTTTTCTAGTGCTTTCTGTTTTTGGGCTTCGCAGGAGGACAAGGTCGCCGGCCTTAAATGCTCTTGGCATCACTCTGGCGTCCCGCCATTTTCTTGTTTCTTCCTGATACCTCTCCAAGTTAAGGATTGCTTGGTCTTTGTCTAATTCCGACATGTCCTTTGAAACGGCGTCAAACTCGTGGCAATTTCGCCCGAGAGTTGCCCTCAAGCTGCGGTGCTTTATCTCTTCTGGTGACATGGCCTCTTCGCCATATAAGAGCCTGAAAGGTGTGAAGTTGGTGGTTCTTGATACTGTTGTGTTATGCGACCAGATCACTCTATGCAACTCATCCATCCATTTTCCTTTTCTCTGGCCTTCCAGGCATTTCTTGATGCCTTCGAAGATTTGTTTGTTCGCGTTTTCAACGGCACCATTTGACTCTGGATGATAAACAGATGCAAAATTCACTTTGGTGCCTATGGAATGACAGAATTCGCGGAATTCTTTGTTGTCAAACTGTTTTCCGTTGTCCACGGTTATTTCGGCAGGGACTCCGAATCTGCACACTATGTTTTGCCAAAAGAACTTCTTGATTGCTGGGCCAGTGATATTGATCAGTGGCTTCGCCTCTATCCATTTGGTGAAATAGTCGAGAGCAACTACGGCGTGCGTGTAATTTCCGGCAGCCGTGGGTAGAGGGCCGACAATGTCGACTCCCCATCGCTGAAGTGGCCACACTGGCTGAATGAGCTGAGTGAGCTGAGCTGGGTTGTTGATTTTTCTTGAGAATTTCTGACATGCTTCGCATGTTTTGACAAGTTGGGGCGTCCTGCAATGCAGAGGGCCAGTAAAAACCTTGTCGGATAGCCTTGCCGACTAAAGCTCTGCTGGATATATGAGAGCCGCAGATTCCCTGGTGAATCTCGCTAAGGAGCTTTTTCCCTTCTTCTTGATCTATACATCTCAAGAATGGAGTGGATGTGCCGAATTTGTATAGGAAGTCATCTACAAATGCGTAGTTTCTTGCTCTCTGCTTCATGCGCTTGGCTTCTAATTCCGACTCAGGCTCATAAAAATCTCGGAGATATGCCATAATGGGGGCACGCAATCTTCACTTGAGATGGCATGTATCATCTTGGTTCTTTCTCTCTCGCCGCTTTTATGGATGGAGAACTCAGTGTTTCAAAAAAGATGTCTGGTGGTAAAGGATCTTTCCTAGCTGCTGCTGCCGCTTTGCTAGCTGATCTGCTTCACTATTCAGGTTTCTGTCGATATATTGACAAGTGAAACCCTTGAAGTACTTTTCCAAGCCCCGTACATGTTCTAGATATCTGGCCAATAGTTCATCTCTGGCTTTATAAGTTTTATCAACATGCCCGGCAATGACCTGAGAGTCCGTCTTGACGATAAAGTTTTTCACACCTAATGCTCTTAGCTTTCTTATGGCTAGCAAAAGGCCCTCATACTCTGCAACATTGTTTGTGCACTTGTCAGTGTCATGATTGAACTGCAATCTGATTGCGTACCGCAATTTGATACCAGATGGTGAGGTCAAAATTGCGGCAGCTCCAGCACCGAGATGGCACCACGCGCCGTCGCAATGGATCTCCCATGGGACTTCAAAGACTGGACCCTCGGTGTACGATGAAGGCTCAGTCCAATCTGCGATAAAATCCGCCAGCACCTGAGAATTTGCGGCACTTCTTGACTCGAAGTCAACAACGTGTTCTGATAATTCCGAAGCCCATTTGGTGATTCTTCCAGATGCTTCTCTATTTCTGAACATGTCATTCAGTGGTTGATTTGTCAGCACTCGGATGGTGTGAGCTTCAAAGTAATGCCTCAATTTTCTTGATGCCATTAAGACTGCATAGGCTATCTTTTCCAGTTCAGAATAGAATCTTTTTGATCCTGAAAGAGCTTCAGATACATAGTATACTGGCACTTGAACTTTCATCACTTTGCCCTTCTTCTCAATTTGCTGTTCTTGCACAAGTGCGGCACATACTGCTGAGTGCGATGCTGATACATACATTAACAGAGCTTCATTTTGTTTGGGACTTGCGAAGGCAGTCATTTCCTTGAGATACTCTTTCAATTCTGCGAAAGCTTTTTTCTGCTCTTGGCCCCATTGAAAATTATTTGCATTTCTGAGGACTTTGAAAAAAGGAAGGCTTCTTTCGGCTGATCTTGAAATAAACCTGTTGAGTGCCGCAATTCTACCGGTGAGCTTCTGCACATCTTTGAGGCATTGGGGCTCTCGCATATTGATGAGTGCACTTATCTTGTCAGGATTGGCTTCGATGCCTTTGATTGACACTAAGCATCCCAAAACCTTTCCCTTGCGAATTCCAAAAACACATTTTTCAGGGTTGAGCTTAAGGTTTGCCTTTCTGAGGTTTGCAAATGTTTCGGCCAAGTCAGAAATATGATCTTCTTTCTTGCCGCTTTTTACCACTATGTCGTCGACATAGGCTGACAAGTTCTTGCCTAACTGATTCTCAAAGGCGATAGATGTCATTCTGCAGAAAGTAGGTCCCGCATTTTTTAGGCCTTCCGGCATTCTGACAAAACAATAAGTTCCGAACGGGGTGATAAAACTTGTTTTCTCTTCATCCTCTTTGTACATGAAGATTTGGTGGTATCCGGAGAAACAATCCAGCAGTGATAGGAGTTCTGAGCACGCCGCTGCGTCGACAATTTTGTCGATTCTGGGCAGTGGGAAATCGTCTTTGGGACAGGCCTTGTTGAGATCAGTGAAATCGATGCACATTCGCCACTTTCCATTCTTCTTCTTCACTACTGTACTGTGTTTGCCAGCCAGTTGGATATTTCACCTCCCTGATAACATTTGCATCAAGCAATCTCTGTACCTCAGCCTTGACTGCTTCGACCCGGTCGTCGGACATTTTTCGGAGTTTTTTCTTCTTTGGTCTGATATTTTTATCGATTCGCAACTTGTGCTCTATGACATCCCTGCTCATGCCTTTAAGGTCACTTGCAGACCAGGCAAAAACATCCTTGTTTTTGCGAAGGAACTGGACAAAAGCTTTTTCCATGTCCTTCGGCATACCTGCCGCAATTATCACTTCCTGTCCTAAGACATGCTTGTCCAATGGAAATCTCTTTGTTTCCTCGTTAGCCGCAATTGCTGGTTCTTCCTTGTCCATTTCTTTTTCCAACTGGAGAACCTCTTTCCCTGGCTTTTTTTCCTGCCGGGTACAAGACGTGCACATTCGGGTGAGCATACAAAAAATGAACATTCTTCTGGCCGGGGGCTGCCGCCCTTTCAATATTTCTGGCTTCTTGCTGATCGCCAAAGACTGAGATGACCTCCTTATGTGCCGGTATTTTCATACAGAGGTAAGAGCTGTGCAAAACTGCTTCAAATGCATTGAGGACTCCTCGTCCAAAAATTGCGTTGTAAGGGTAAGGCATATCGACCACATCAAATGTGATGTGCTCTGTTCTTGCATTGTCGACGGTACCAAAGGATACTGGTAGGCTTATTTTGCCGAGGGCACGGACTTCTCTCCCGCCAAAACCATACAGGGGATATTCAGAAGGCTGAAGTAGAGATGAATCAAGGTTGAGCTGGTCGAAAGTTCTTTTGAAGAGGATGTCTGCCGAACTTCCGTTGTCAACAAGTATTTTGGTGATTGACCAACCATAGGTGTTTGCCTGGATGACCATGGCATCCGTATGAGGGTAGCAGCGGAGGTTTAGATCGGCTTCAGTGAACATGATTAGGATGTGCGACCACCGTGATTTCACCACGGGTGCGTTACACACCGCATTGACGGCTCGGAAGTAATTTTTCTTTTGCTTCTTACTTTCAAACTCGGATGAAGATCCCCCGGTGATTGGCAGAATGACTCCATAAGTGGGAAGGCTCTGAGAGGAATTGTTTTGGTTTGACTGTTTTGGAAATGGCGGTGGAGGAGGTAAAGGCGGCTCCTCCGAGGCAGTAATTCTAGGAATTTGCGGCTGGGGCACGTGTGAACTTGTTTGGGAAGTCGCCAAATGCTGAATCTGCGGCGAGGGTGGTGGATGTGGTTGGTATGGGCTTTGGAAGTGGTGGTGAGGGTTGTAAGAATTTTGGAAGTATTGGAATGGGTAGGAAGCACCGAAAGGTGAGTTGTTCCAAGAATTGGCGGCAGACGTGTGATTGACACTTCTCTGTGTTTCGCTTCTTTGCTCCTTGGCTTTCATTCTTTCCATGGCATCTTTTGTTTCTGGGCATTCCTTGGAGGTGTGACCCTTGTCAAGTCCGAAACAGACAGTATGGCTTTTTTGGCTCCTGGTTTCGTGAGTTGTGCGAATTGCCGCGACCCCTTCCTCGAGAGCGATTGTTTCTTCCTCCTCTGTGCTGAAAATTGCCGGCAGAGCTGCTTGTGTCGGCTTTTTCTTCTTGGTTGTCGATATGATTGACTAGGTTTGAGTTCTGGCTCTGATTGTTGTTGCCACCTCTTCTAGACGAATTCCAATCCTGCTGCCTTTGGCTCGATTGGTTTTTCTTCGCCTGGCGCAGCGCGCTCTGCTGCTCTAATCTTCTTCTATGGTCATTGTCGGCTCTACAGAACTGATCGACCGTTGAGAAGAGCTCTTCGAGTGTTGAAGGGCGGTGCATGGAAAAATGAGTGGCACAAGGGCCGGCTCGCAACTCTCCAATTGCGGCATCAATGACAATTTGGTCTGGAATATCATCTGTTCGGGCTTTGAGCTTGACAAATCTCTGAAAATAGTCTTGCAGGGGTTCTTTTTCTTGCTAAACACATGCTCTCAGTTCATCTGCAGATATGGATGTTCTGTGAAAACCTTGGAAGTTTGTCGTCAATTTGTCCCTTAGGTTCTCCCATGAATATATTGATCCGGGCTTCAGCCTAGAGTACCACTCGAGGGCTTGATGCTCAATTGCGGTGACAAAGGTCTTGGCCAATACAGTATCATCTCCTCCGGCAGATGCTACTGCGGCTTCAAATGACATCAAGAATTGCCTTGGGTCGGTTGAGCCATTGTACTTTGATAAGGAGATAGGCTTGTATTTTGCTGGCCATGGGGTCAACTGAAGGTCTTCTGACAAGGGGGAGTTCTTGTCGAATTTACTCACGAAAGGTACATATTGGCGGTATACATTCCGAGGCCTATGATGGCCTTCGCCATTGATGTTTGTTTCAAAGTCGGGAGTCACTTGGTGATGCTCTCTTTTTGCATCGCTATTTTGCCCTTTCGCGCTTGTCATCTCATCGAGCTCTTTTTGCAGTTCGGCGACTGTCGCCTTTGCTTGTTCAATCTGCAGCCGGAGCCTTTCTTTCTCTCTGGCCCTCTCTTCAGAGATTATCTTCTCCTTTATTAGCTTGAGTCTTTTTCCAAGTTGTTGCAAGTTGGAGAGCTGACGTATTTGCTTGTCAACTTCATCTTCCTCTGGATCACTTTCTTCAGGGTTGATTGTCGGCGGTGGTTCCGCCCATTGCTTGCCGGCTTTTACTTGCTTCGACTTTTCTGCTTCTTCATTGAAAGTGAGGTCGATGGAGCTTTTGGCGGCGTTGGCCTCATCAGTTGGCCGAATTCCGGCGACTAAGCTTGCTTGCGCCGCGTCGGAAATTCGGTTGGCCTCGTCGGCCATTTGCCTTTCTTGAATGAATGCCCAACGAATTTCTTCTTCCGAAAATGCCGGGTTGGGAGGGAGAATTCTTCCTCTAAATCCGGCGGGTGGGAGCTGATGGTGGTTTTTGGACTAGGTGCTTTTTTCTTTCTTTGTGGCATCACGGGTGGTATTTTCGAGCAACACAAACGGTGGGCGCCAATGTTGGGAATTCTTCATTGTAGCAACAAAGAATCCCGACACGGACAATCAAATGACACTCAAGGAACAACGGAGCAGCATTTCATTACAAGGATGTAATCTCTCCTCTCCCGTCCCGTCCTACGGAGCCCGGGGGCGGGTATTTATAGGGAAGGCCAAGGGTTATTTTGACATGACCAAATTACCCTTGGCCACCCACTATATTCGCGGAATATTCTGTACAACATTGTCAAAAGGGTACAAACGACATTTCCGTTTGACGACGGAAACCCTAGCTAGGTGACGTCATTCGCCAGCCCGATCCTTGGACGTTGTCATGCCGGGCTTCATCTCCTTCAGGGATTGCCGCCATTCTTGGACGCCATTCCTGGTCGCCGCCAATTCATCGCCAGCGGTTGGGTCTTGTCGAACAATATCGGCGACCCGATATAGCGGCTCCCAGGGCTGCCGCCAATTCTCGGCCGGAGCTCGAAATGTCGGCAGCTAGGTTACCTGCAGTCAAAAAACCAAAGGCAGAAAGGGGGTGTCGTTATTATCGTAAATACCCCCAACACTTGTCTTCCTCAGCGAAGCACGTGGGAAAGAAGTGATGGAGAATCTGAGCTGTCGCCTCGTGGATCCAAGTGGCATCCGTCAGCCATCTGCTGAAAGGATAAGTCCGCCCAAATCATTTCAGCGTCCATCAGATTCGTCCGGGAGATTTGTGATCATGAGTAGGACAGAAGCACATTCATCAGGTCACCTCACCAAGAACGGTTCTTTGACCCTGGAGTGCACCGTCACCGTGTTCCCAGATTCAGAAGCAATCCCCGTGCCGTCCCCCAATCTGCAAAACAACCTCGGCGAGTTGTTGCGCAACGAGGACGGAGCAGATGTGACGTTCATTGTGTCAGGTGAGTCCCTCTCTGCGCACAAGACCATACTTGCCGCAAGATCTCTTGTCTTCAAGGCTCAGTTCTTTGGCGAGATGAAGGAGAAGAAATCCCGGTCAATAGAAATCAAGGAAATGGAAGCTGCAGTGTTCAAGGCCATGCTTGGCTTCATCTACACTGACATGGTGCCAGAGCTCGACAAGAAGCATGGGACCACAATAGCAATGGCTCAGCATCTGCTTGTAGCCGCTGACAGGTACAGGTACGGGCTCGAAAGGCTCAAGGTGATGTGCGAACACAGGCTCGCCATTGGCATGGACGCTGGGACTGTAGCAACAACTCTAGCTCTTGCGGAGCAGCACGGATGCTCCAAGCTCAAAGCCAGGTGCATCGACTTTATGGCTGGAGCGTCACCTGAAATTCTTGGTTGGGTCTTGGTGACAGAGGGGTTCAAGAGACTGGAGGCAAACTGCCCCTCAGTTTTGACTGAGCTTTTCAAGGCCGCGCACGGGAGGATCCATAAATGAGATAACTGATGGTTGGATCCCAATCTGGCCAGTGTGTAGTAGAGAGTTAGTTTACTACACCGTGCCTCTGTTTACCTACTGTTGCTGACATGCTGTAGTGCAACAAGAACATGGTTAAAACTTTCATGCTAATGAATTGCCTGTTTGGTTTTGCTTTTGTACGTGGTGAACCTTTAATTTTTATAGCAGTAGGGGCTACTCTACTGTTTCCTAAAGAAAACTTTTGTGTTATTGCCAGAGATTGAATCTATTGAATGTGACAAATCGAGTGGTATATGTCCACCTTTTTTCACATGGTTGAGTAGCAGAATTAGTTCTCCCACGTCCCAGCTTTGAATAGTTTGTTTACGATGTGAGGGTAGTTTCCACAAGTATAGTAACTGACAATTAGACCTTAATAACGAAAAACAAAACATTTTTTCTACTTCAAAGTTGTAACACTCGCTTTTGGCTTTCAGAACTGCCATGGTACGGTATAGATGGTGCAATAGGAAAATGAATGCATAACTGCGGAAAAAACTTGCGACACTTTGACTGAATTTTTACATTGTTTGTACTCTGGGTTCATGCGGTTTCCAGAAGCTGGAGGTATATTCTTGAATTTTACTGTCTCATATAAGCATCCAGGAGGTCAAAGTCAACCTTTTTCACGTTGACCATCATAGCAAATATTTATAGCACTTCATTATATATAGTTGTGTTAGATTCATCGTGAATCTATCCTAATATGCAACTCTTTATATTTAAAGCTATAACTAGTCAAAGTTGAACCTGATTGACTTCATAGGAATGCTTATATTGTGGGACGAGGTAGTATATGCTATGGTGGTATATGTTCACAAACTACATATACACTCCCGCTGCTGACGCCCTCGGGGGAAAATAAAATTATACGCTAAATCGATGTATTAGTTGAGACTAATACATTATACGGCCTCATTGCTATTATTGGGATTAGAAAAAAATATATTTTCTATCATTATTGTGGCCTTGAAATGGAAATTCAGTCACGGGCGTTGTGGAAATGCTAGCAAGGGCGCTAAGTTGAGCAGCTCATCAAACCAGATGGAACACGGATGTTGACGAGTACGTGAGAGTGTACTTCCATTACATCAAGTTGCTAGAAACTAGATACTTAAGAGCACCGGTGGCCATTAGCAGGTGGCAGCGGCGCGTCAGCGGCAGTTAGTGGCGTTGAGTCTTCGGCGGCAAGCTCCGGAAGTGGCATCCCGCATTGACCTTGGCGGTGCAGCTGCAGCGGCTGCCGTGTATCTGCATCGTCCAGAAAGCAGCTCCAGCGGCTGCCCTTCACCTTTACGAGCCAGGTCTTTACTTGCCGTTGCCGGGGAAGTGACTATCTCCAACGGTGGAGATCCAAATTGGACCCTCAAAAAGAGTAAATGGATGTTCCTGAGCTTGAAGTTACAAAACGCAAAAAGATGTATCTCCAACGGAAGTACTAAACTGAGCTTGAAGTTACAAAACGCAAAAATATGTATCTCCAACGGAAGTACTAAACTGCGTCTCGCGTTGTGGCACCGGCCTGCCTCGCCACCAGCCCCTCGCGGCCACCGCGGCTCCGCCCCTCGCGCCGCCGCGCAGGAGACGACGCCCGGGCAGTCGATCTCCAGTGCCGTATTGGCCCGGGTCAGCGCCTCGAAGGCGTCCCCCGGGAGGGACTGGCTCTGCGCGGCGTCACGCTCGGAACGGGCGAATGCGGAGGACGACGGAGGACCTCGATGGACCTCCATGGCCCCGTCCAGCCCCCGTCCGAGAAGATGCGGCCTCGGCGGACGCGTCCGCGGCGGCACGGAGGCGTCGAGGTCGCCCATGGGCATGGACACATCCCCAGCAGCCTCTCGCTTCCCTTCCCCAAAACGTTCGAATCGTCCGTGCCAGGTGGGATCCGGCGCGTCCCCGGCCCGATCCGATGCTGTCTGGCGGCGGCGACGAGGAGGTACCCGACGGCATCGGGATGGCGTGGCTCCAGTGGTCGCGCCTCCCCACCACCGAGGCGGACGGGGCGTCCACCTCCGCGGCCGCCGCCGCCGAGCTCTTCTCTGCTTCGAGAGCCTCGACTACGAGGTCATTGAGAACTACGCGTACCGGGAGGAGCAGGTACGCGCCGCCTCGGCCATCTGCAGGGCCCGTCCGTTTCCGGTGCTTGTGCTTTATTGTGTTCCGGCATCTTTTGGGGGTGCGTGCAGGCGCAGCGGAGCAAGTTCTGGGTGCCGTACTACATCATGCTCGAGGTCGTCGGAGGAGTCGCGGCGTCCTCGAGCAGGCACGCCATGGCGAGCGGCGGAGGTCCCGGGGGAGAGAAGCTTCTGTTTGTCGAGGGAGGAGAAAGATAACGGTTCGAATTGAGTCAGGAGCGCTCGGTGACGCACTTCTGGGGGGTGGGGGGAGCGGTGACTAAAATAGATACGGTGTTTGGGTCGTCGAGTGTTTTTTGAGTTTGGTGCTCCATTTTCGGTGTTAAGTGAAGAATGGGGTATCTGTTGGAGAGAGTCTCAGGCCTCAGCCGGACGCCCGATACTCCACTATCTTGCATGTTGCGGCGTACTATTGGCTAGCCTTGGCCTTGCAATTATGGACGATTCGTGATGTGGTTTGTACTTAACTATTATGGCTGCCTGCGCATTTACGCAGCTAAACTTACTATGCTATTTAAAATACTTTTATATTATTTTAGAAGTTTAACATAGTTTATTGTTATTCTCTATAAATAATAAAAAAAATTAGAGAATTTCTCGCTGTCTCTCAATTTGAGTGTGAGATGAGTCATCATTTATTTTGATGTCTTATCTAACAATGTATTTCATTTTATTTTAAAAGTGAGAATGGTTCAAACATGGCATGCTAAATAACTAATTACTTATGTTTCAAGATGGTGCATGTTACGGCTTTTTCAAAGTTTGTTCCCTTGGCTTTCGGTGGAGGAGTTGATGATCGACATCGGATCGGATGTTCCTGGTTGATTCATGGAGTGGTGGCGGAGGTTTTTTTCTGGTTCGATCTGAGGAAGAAGATGAATAGTGACAAGGCATGGTTTGTAGGCTCTTATTTCTACAAGGTCTGGTTGTAATAGGGGATGTAATCTGTTTTGATTCTTAATATATTTCCCCTTTCGCAAAAAAAAATACTTATGTCACTGAAGGAAAAAAAGAATGTGTCGTGCTACAAATAAATCTTTCAAAAGAAATGTGTTATGCTAAAAATACGATCATGTGACATGCTAGCTAAACATATCACGGTATATTTTTATAACAGTGTATTTAGAAATCAGGATTAAGTGTTTATTAAATATTTTTATTATTCCAAAAATTTAGCTATTTTGGGCTCATAATGAGCGGAAGCGTTCTTTTCAACATAATCCTTGCATCTATTGTTCTATCTCTAAATAGCGTGCCTCGTAATTAGCATACACAGATCGACCACCCAGTAGCAAGGTCCATGATATAAGTGAACGATATTTTCAGTATGCTTATATTCTGTTTCCGGTGCATACGGTTTATGTAGGCCCTGTTCGCTAGAGTTCATAGCAGTGTTATTTTCACATATTCTGTTAGTCAACAATAATTTCATGCTATGCTTTGTTACAGCCTATCTGCGCTGTCCTACCATAACAGCTTTTACTATACAAAATGCTTCTTTGTTCTCCAATGGAAAGGAGATTGGTAAATTAAAAATAAGGATTAGAGATATTTTAGCTATTTTTTATAATTTGAATTTAGTTTTTTTAGACTTGTAACGACATGGAGGGTAATTTAAAAATAGGTGTTAAGATTTTGTAATTTTTTTATTATTTCAAATTTAGCTATTTTTTGACTCATAATAGCATGGTGGGTAATTTAGAAATAGATGCTAGGGGTATTTTGGCTATTTTTTATTATTCCGAATTTAACTATTTTATAAATAGTTTTAGGGGGTTTTCTAACTAATTTTTTCATAATGGCAGTGATGGGTAATTTTCTCTTCTTATTTTCTCTGATTAACGTGAGAATTTCTAGCATTTTAGAGCGAAGATGGCTCCTTTTCGTCGTCAAATATATATATATAATAAATAGACTCGTGCGGCTAAGTTTCAATCATTAATGTTCGTTGATTTCTTTTTTTTCTTGGTATTTTATAAGAATGGGTCATTTCGGTTCATCTAGCTAGTTAATTTCCTCCATAGTTAAACGCAGTGTGAAGGGAAGGAAAAACATGGCAAAAATGCAAGACAGTTGTTGTCACGTACGGAGTATGAGAATTACCTATGGGCTGGGTTCGCCCTTACCCATAGTTACTTGAGACTACTGTAAAATCTCCTTCAAAAAGCAACTCCAATAGAGTACTCAAAATTGGCTACCCAAAATCAGTTTTGACTTTTGAGTACCTACCCAAAACACTTTTTTGCGTTTAGGTACTTTGCGCTTTTCCAGTCTACCTAAAAAGACTACCAATACCCAAAAAACAACATGTGAGCAGCACGTGAGCAGGTTGTGCCGAGTCCTCGCGCCGGAGTTCATGCTTGCACTGGCGGAGCTGGGTAGTCCTCGCGATGGAGTCCTCGCACCGTAGCGGGCGTCCTCCACCGCGTCCATGCCGTCGACCTTGTCGGCGTTGACGGATGCCGTGGCGGGCGAGCTCGACGGCACATCCATGGGTCCCCGACGGCGCGTCCCCGCACGAGTTGTCGCATCCGTGGGGGATGGTGGTGCATCCATGGGTCAAAGATGCGGCTTATGGAGAGCGTCCGCTCGCCATCCGCCTAGCCACAGCACAGTGCAGGCCCTCGTGTTGCGTGGATTGTACGCCCCCGGCCGAGGACGGACGAGCTGGACGGGCACTGCAGTGCAGCTCGACGAGGACGGGCACTACAGCACATGCGGCAAGCCTGTAGTTGCGACCGCGATGGCCAACAAAAACAAGAGCAAGCAAGCAGCAACGGCATCCAAGTATCCAAAAGCAAGCAAGCAGCAGCGCATGGGCACGGGCTGCCGCGGGCGGAGCTCCAGGGCGGACAAGTTTGGGGACGGGGCGTCGCGGGCAGAGCTTCGAGGCGAGGGACGGGCGCCGACGCAGAGCTGGGGGCGCCGGAGCTTCGATCCAGCGAGAAAGGGGCCAACTTGGCCGGGATTTTGATGGGGAATGAAGAGGACTTGCGGAGGAGGGCGTCGGGCAGAGGATTGGGGTGGGACGCGCCCGCCGGATGCGGGGAAGGAAGCGGCGTGCCGTACGGGAGTGTTGTCATGCGTATAATTATTTTCATTAATTCCGCAAGCGCACGGATCACCATTATAGGATTTCACCTTGGAGTATTCCAGAGTTATCGTATTTATTTCTCCGCAAGGAGGAGCGATAGGAAATATTGAATTGTAACAAAGTAAATACTTATTGCGCGAAATAACAATACATTACTTAAGACGGGGGTTAAAGGGGTACATGATAATATGGTTGGCACTCACCATATAATCCAAGAAAATAAAAGAGTAAAGTAGAAGTTACATTGGGAGAACAACGAGATAGAGTTAAAGATTCCTATATGTTACTCTATTATCTATTTACTCCTAGCAATTAATTCTACAAGATTATACACTATAGCTAAGGTTATGCACACACAAGTCATTGTTGTTTCGGAGCACGGAGATTATGCCAGGGATTAATGAACCCCAGAACAGCAGGTTCACCCTGGGAACTTTCCGCTATTTCAAACCCGGTTGGTTCGCCTTTGAACGTGGCGGATTGCAGAGGCCTGATCACGCCTGTCACACGTGGGTCTACCATCCTCCGTAAAGACGCACGCCAATCGTGCATAGGCAAAGTCCTAAGCGCCACGCTTACGACTAGCCTAGAGGAACTACTCCTGATCGAGGGAATAACCCTATCTAAGAATGTAGCACAGCTTTCACTAAGCACGATCTCCATATCGGCAAAGCACTCATAATACGTAGACACGATCACGAAACCCACAACAAGACTTCTATGAACACTAACTTAACTAAGTAAATAAACTTAAGTAGAAAATAACTACTAAAAGAAATAAATAAAAAGTAAACTAATAACTATAGAAATAATTATATAAATAATAAGAGAATACTTCTATAAAGAGTTAAAGTACAAGAACAATACCGAAACTCCGAGAAGACTTCCGGAACCCCGAGAGCTCTCACTCTACTCTACTCTACTCTAACTCCCAATTCTAACTCTACTTCTACACAAATGAGTAATGGATCTCTTGGATCAGTGAGGTGAGTGAGGTGCGATTTGTTTCTGCGGACACCAGGGCTATTTATAGGGTCACTAGGACCAGGGGGTACTTATGCCCGAAGGTGGAGTGGCGGGGCCGCCAAGCCAGGCCGGCCGAACTAGTAGGGGGGCCGGCCGGCCGTCCACTGTGGCGGTTGGCAACCGCCTCTTGCGTGAACGCTCCAGATCGCCTCCTGAAGTCGGTCCGAAGGTCGGTTACGTCGTGGGGGCGGCATAACTTGAGTAAGGGCCAAGTTGAGGCGCCCAAACAGCCCACCAGACGGTATGTCGGTGGAAAATCGCTGAATAGGCTTTGGTTTATGAAGTTTTGGCCCGTTTACAGCCTGCTGGAGGAAGGCCGAGCCTTGGGCGCCAAGGGGGGCCGGCCGGCCTATGGTGGGGCCGGCCGGCCGGCCTGTGTTTTCTGCTACACAGGCCCACTTTCCTCTATTATTCACTCCTGCATCCAAATATCACCAAAACTCGTGGAAGTGTGTTAGTTCCTAACTACAGTGCATAGAATCTTGGTGAATAACCTTTATTTACCGATATGTTGGAGGTTGAATTGTGAATTAACGACCGCCAACATGAAGTAGGGGGCGGGTCGGGAGGGAGGGGAAATTTCCCTCCCACGCCGGCGAAACAGTGGATACGTAGCGGTGGGCGGCGACTCTTTTTTGCGTACCAAGTTGGAGGATTTTGGTAGCTATGCAAAAAATTTAGGTATAGGTAGTTAGATAGGTACTCTGTTGGAGGGAGTTTGGCTACCCAAAAAGTCTGATTTTAGGTATAGATAACTATATGGGTAAGCTATTGGTGTTGCTCTTCGAAATTGTTATGCAATGTCTCGACGTGAATTATGTGGCCCTAGTTTGGCTGAATTGGAAAATTCCTATTTTCCGTTGCCAAGGTGACCAAAAGAAAGTCCCATCGACTGATAGCCAGGTATCATGTTCCTTTGTTCCGTCTGATAACTAAAGTCTTCCAATAATTTTTCCTTTTTCTTATCATGTCATGTTTCTATAAATAGCTTTAGTTTCAGAAAAATAAATTTGTCTTTCACATGCAGACGATTGGATGTTCGGTCAAATTGCAAGCACTTCCTACTGGCTACTGCGAATAATCAAATGTATAGTTAGTGTTAGATATAGTAGCGGTGCCATATCCATCGAGCAGAAGCCACTTGGAGATCGTAAAGCCAGTATACCCGCATCAATATTGAAAGCAGTGTAGGGACTTGTGCCTTTGCCCCGCCCCGCCCCCCCCCCCCCCCCCCCCCCCCCCCGGCACACACAAAAAACACACACACACACACACATATACACGAACACATAGATGCACATCCACAACAAACACAACATTTTGCATGCAAAAAAGATACTCCCTCCATCCCGTTTTTATTGTCGTTCTAGCAGTCTTCACCGTAACCAATAGGGGTGGGCGCGGTTAACCGCAAAACCGATTAACCGAATTAACCGCACCGAATTACCTAAAGTTTTTAGTAGTACGATTAACCGCAAAAATTGCGGTTATGATTTTTGACAACTATGGTTAACCGCAAAAATTACGGTTATTAATCCGATTAACCGAACTAACCGATATTATCATCTCAACCTAGTAAATCTTAAGGATCCTCGGTTATAATTCATTCCAATCCGGTACTCTCTCAACTTCATCCTCTCTACACACCTTATTCGACGACCACCCGTGCATTAACATCACCATTGGTGTTGCATTGGTCTATTTTTTATTGCATTTGTTGCATAAATTTTTTCAATATAGTGGAATGTGTATTGTTGTGCGGTCAATGCGGTTAACCGCATATCCGAACCGAATTAACCGCAACCGAATTGCGCGGTTAATCATTTTCACTGTACTAAATCGGTTATCATTTTTCATTAACCGAAGTTTCTTTTAACCGCATGGACCGAACTGAATTAATCGGATTAACCAATGCATCCTGGTAAAGCTGGCAGGTACTCGTGCTTCGAGCGGTCCTCCTCAAGACTAGCAGCAGTCTGTAGCTTCTTTTCTGTTTTTTATTCTTACTTTCACCTCGTGGCTTCCCGGTGGCCACAAATGAGGCATCTACAAGACGCGTTGTCAGGCTGACTGATTGCTGGTTCCTCTGCCCTGTGAACGAGCGAACGTCGGAAAGCGAGAACGACAACTAAAACGAGAAATCTGGGCAAGCGTAGAACGTCAAATAATTAGGGACAGAGGGAGTAACAATCTATATGCGGCAGTCATCATTTCATCCTCTCATTTGCCCCTTCCGTGGATATTTCCACCCATGTTGTGCTAGAAAAATAGCAGGTATGTCCTAGGAAGTAAAAGGCCATCTACTTCATCGAGATATGCTAAAATGGACATCGACGGTTACTTGAGACTACGGTAAAATCTCCCTCTCAGAAGATATCAATGTCTCCACATGAGTTACGTGGCCCACCTTGGTAGTTTGTCTGAATTGAAAAATTCCTACTTTTTGTCGCCAAGGTGACCAAAAGAAAGCCCCATCAAGTGATAGAGAAGTCTGGTCACCACACAGTCACTTACATCGCGCAAGGGCATGGAAGAAGCGCACCGAATTGAATTTTTCAAAGTTCAAACCAATAATCGCGCAAGAGCATGGAACACAGCTGTTAGGTGTGAACCTTTGACCAACCGACGAGAATAGTACGTGATCACTGAGCAGAGCGTGCTGCCAATTCCATAAAAGCTCCTAGAAACTCACTGCTCTGCTGCCATTAGGAATGGCGCCGCGGCAATTCCGGTTCCTCCTCACCATTGTCTTGTGGCTCGGCGGAGTCGCCAGAGTTGCCACTAGGAACGGTGCACCAGCGCCGATTCCAATTCCTACTACCTATAGCGTTGTGAGTCCGGTTTCTAATAGATTCTGCTCGACCACGGACAACTTCACCGCCAGCAACCAGTATCAGGTGAATCTCGACAACCTCATGAACGCACTTCCAGCAAGCGCCATCGCCAACGGGGGCTTCCACAACGCCACCGTTGGCGATCCTCCAAACACGGTGTTTGGTCTCACCATGTGCTACGCCGACAGCGACCCGACGTCGTGCAGGGAGTGCCTCCGTGCCGCGGGCTCTGCGGTGCGGCAGGAGTGCCCGTTCAGCCGAGAAGTGAAGGCCGCCTTCGACGCCTGCGTCTTCCGGTACTCCAACGAGTCCTTCTTCTCCGTCGCCGACGTAACACCGACTTCCAATGGCGACCAGTCTTTCTATGACCTCAACATGGCCGGCATGAACAGCACGCGGTGGGAGCTCTTGAGCCGGCTCGCCGGGCAGGCCGCTGGCTCCCGGCTGCGACTGGCGAACGGGAGCGAGCCGTACACGGACTCGAACGGCAGATCAGAAATGATTTACGGCCTCGCGCAGTGCACGAAGGATCTCAGCACCAGTGAGTGCAGCAGGTGTCTCACCACGTTCCTGGAGGATATGCTCCCTCCTTACACCAACGGCAGCGTCAAGGGCTACAGCTGCTACTTGGTGTACAGCGTCGGGAAAGCAATCAACATCATCAACCCAACTGAGATACCGGCGCCACCACCATCGTCGCCGCTGCTGCCACCATCGTCGCCGCTGCGGCCACAATCTACGCCGCCGCTGCCACCGTCGCCGTCGTCGGTGCTGCCACACTCTCCGGGTGCCCCATCGGTGGCGCTTATAGCCGGCGTGACGGTTGGTGCCGTGACTTTCCTCATCTGCGCCGGCATCCCTTGGTTCGGTTCCTGTTGCTCCATTTCAGTCGAAAGGCACGAGAGCGTGAACTCATGTTCGACGACGAGCCTTTGGAAAAGGAGTTCGAGACAGGGGCCGGGCCGAGGCGTTTCCGCTACAGTGAGTTGGCTGCTGCAACTAACTCGTTCTCGGACGAGGAGAAGCTTGGCGAAGGGGGCTTTGGATCGGTGTACCGCGGGTACCTGAAAGATATGGATCTTCATGTTGCAGTCAAAAGAGTGTCCAAGAGCTCTCAGCAGGGGAGGAAGGAGTACATTTCCGAGGTGAAGATTATCAGCCGGCTGAGGCACCGCAACCTCGTTCAGCTCATCGGCTGGTGCCATGGCGGCGACGAGCTCTTGCTTGTCTATGAGCTCATGCCCAATGGAAGCCTTAACACTCACATCCACAGCCAGAGCAACGTCATGTCATGGGAGCTCAGGTACTACTCCAAATAATCCAAGTATACCACATTCCATATGCGTGCCCTCTTAATTTTCTAGATTCAATAGTTTGTAGTTGTTGGCCCTCTTGAACTCGGACACTATACTAAACTCAGCATCTATACTGTGCTTGTAGGCACGATATCGTGCTTGGAATCGGTTCTGCGCTTCTCTACCTGCATCAGGAGTGGGAGCAGTGCGTTCTGCACCGGGACATCAAGCCGAGCAATGTAATGCTCGACGCTTCCTTCAACGCCAAGCTCGGCGACTTCGGGCTCGCGAGGCTCGTCGACCACGAGCGGGAGTCGCACACGACGGCACTCGCCGGAACGATGGGTTACATTGACCCAGAGTGCTTGTTTGCTGGCAGGGCCAGCGCTGCATCAGACGTGTATAGTTTCGGCGTGGTCATCCTCGAGATTGCATCAGGCCGGCGGCCGATAGTCACTGTAGAAGATTCTGAAGAATACGCCACCGTCCACCTTGTTCAATGGATCTGGGACTTTTACAGCCGTGGAAGGATACTTGACGCGGCCGATGTTCGGCTGAATTGTGAGTTCGACGTTGGGGAGATGGAACGTGTGATGGTCACCGGGCTCTGGTGCGCGCACCCTGACCATGCCGTGAGGCCCTCCATCAGGCAGGCGGTGAATGTGCTGCGACGTGAAGCGCCGCTGCCCAACCTCCCTTCGAAGATGCCGGTCGCGATATTCATGCCACCGGTAGGAGGAAGCTCCGTATCCGAGTCAGGTGCTGGGACCGGAGCTAGCGGCAGTAAACCACTACACGTACCAGCGTCGCTCGTGAGGCCTCTACTTCGAGGAGATGAGAAAGGCTGCAGAGACATTGTTTAGTGTAGGACTGATTGTCCGGTGCCGATCTTCCATCCCACACAAATAGAATCTCGTCTACTTCCAAGACAAGAAATCTAAGCTTCAAAAAACAAATAATCCTTTGCAAAGATCGAGTTGTTTCAGATTAATGAAAAAATGGACTCTGTTCAAATTCATGTATGTGTGTGTGGGGCAGTGGAGCCATCAGCAATGGTGCAAAGAAATTAGGTGCTTGCTGGTGGCTTTGGGGTCGCGCGATGTCAAGGATGATCAAGGACGATTGAAGGACAACGCGGTTTATTAGGGTGTGTTCGTTTTATGGGGTCTAAATTTTAGAAAGATCACATCAAAGAGAATCTTGTCATTTAGGAGTATTAAATAAAGTTTAATTATAAAACTAACTGCAGAACCTCGTCTAATTCGCGAGACGAATCTAATAAGGTTAATTAAGTCGTGATTAGAAGATAGTTACTGTAGCATCACTGTAGCAAAATATAGATTAATTAGGCTCATTAGATTCATCTTGTAATTAGCACCTATATGTGCAAAAAGTTTTGTTATTAAACTTTATTTAATACTTTAACATAAAGATTCTTTTTGATATGACAGGTTTAAAATTTAAAGGGATGAAAACAAACACACCCGTCAAAGACTCAAAGTAGACGATGGGGCTCTTCTTTCAAGATCTTCTCCCAATCAATTGTCAAAGTCATTTCCACGCTAGGTTCGTCGCATCTGGAAAAAAGGGACATGGGTAACGAGTGACCCATGAGGTCATGTCCGGTCGACTGTTAGCTCAGCACACATCATCGAGACAGCTCATGGAACCCAACACATATGTGCCACGCGTTCTACCATTCCACCAGCGAAACAGCACGTCCACACACGGGAAGGGTCGGTCACATGATAGTCAACATAACTTGTCTTTTACGGCAGCGGAAGGTTCCTCAACGCGGCAGATGCATGACTGAATGGTGAGTTTGATGGCGGGGAGATGGAATGCGTGATCAAGGACGACTGGAGTATCCACGTGTACATGCAAGCCAGAGAAAAACAGTGTGGGAACGGGGGCCATGAAGTTCCATCTTTCCAACATCCAGTGACTTGTCCAAATTGTCTTCATGTGGAAAAATATGGACATTATTGTTATAGAGCGACTCCACTCCCATCACTATTCCAAGATGTACTATGCATGAGAGCTGCCGATGAGCAAATGTCAGAACAAATGAGTGTGTTATAGGGGTTGTTCGGACTAAAGTTTAGTCATAAGAATTTTGCTATTAAAAGTATTAAATAAAGTTTAATTACAAAATTAATTGCAGAATTCCGGTGCTAATTTACTAGACGAATCTAAAGAGGGTAATTATATCGCAATTAGACGATTGTTACTGTAGCATCACTGTAGCAAAACATAGATTAATTAGGCTTATTAGATACATCTCATAAATTAGCACTTATTTGTAAAAAAATTTATAATAAAATTTTATTTAATATTCCTAAATAACAAGATTTTTTTTTTATGTGACAGAACTAAACTTTAGTTTAAGAGGAAACGAACAGGGCCCTAGTGGTGTTTTGGGGGCACCAATTTCCGCCCCACGCACTGCAGCTGGGCCAGGCACCGTGCGCCACTCCGTCGTGTCCATGTTCCGCAGGGCCCCATGCCAGTCCTCACTCCCGTCTCAATCGGCCGTGCCCACCAATCGCGGCCAGTCACAGCTGTAAGCGGAGCTCCTCCCTTTGAAGGGGATTCCCATGGTTTCCAGACTAGTAGTGTGTTGGATGGACTCAAGAAAGTCAAATTTGTTGTATACGGATTTGTAATCGTGCCTTAATTAAGCGTTTCTACTCTGTATGTACTTGCCTCAATTTGTAACTGAAGTTAATGCCGGGCGGGGGGGGTGTGTGTTCGCAGTTCTCCACTCTATAAATCATCTTGTGGTGATGCTAGATTGCTAGTAATTCACTGCTTGTTAGATTGATCTGCCAACTGAAATAGTAGTCATTTGTTTAAGGGAATTTGTACAGCTTCATGCAGTGTACAAATATTCTGGTTTATCTTTCTTTTAATGGGCTATCAGGGACACAAGATTGCTTTGTCTTATATTGCCTATTGACATGCACACTTGTAAAAAACCGAACTTGTACTCAGATGAACTTATACCGCTGCCATTTTTTGTATAACTACCAGTACAGTTTGATAATTTCTTACATCATGATAACTCTCCATATTTTTTATTTTCTTTGTTAGTTTCTTAATTGGTCACTTGCATTATGGATTATAATAGTCAAAACATACCTGCAATTAGTTTACACTGCTATAATTGCTACCCTTCAAAATATGAGACTTTTATCTCTTAGCATTTTCTCTCAATCAGTGGTGTTGTATGTTATTTTGTTACACTCGCAATATAGTATGATCTTATCAAACATATTATCCATGGAAATAAATTCAAGAAGGCCCTCTTGCCAATCTTTCCCAGGCAAGAACGGCTTTTGCACCATCATCACCAGCTTTCCATATTTTGGCATGAAACTGCATCGGACTGGAAACTAAATTTAATAGATGATATCTTAGGCTATGAGTACTTAGTACGTACATAATATGGTTGTTATAAAGTACGACAAATATGTAGGGTCTTTATTGCCAATCTCAGACAATTGACAATTTACTGAAAAAACATCAATCATGTGAATGAATGAAGAGTAGAATTTAAAAATACTTAGGTATGGAAAGGGACCAGCCAGAAGAAAACAGTTAGAAAAACGGTGTAAACAATTATTTAGATTAAGAATGTAATAGTCTACATCTTCATGGAGTTATGAATATTTCACTTTGGTTGGCAGTCTTGGTACTCTATGTATTTTGTAAATAGTGTAAGTGTAGAAATTTCACAACCAAACTGTGATTCAATAACTTTGTAATATGCAATGATCTCAATTTAGGATTCTTATAAGAGAAAGATTCAGTAAGTGCTGGGTATGCTTCATAGTATGGTTAAAAGGTATATAGTAAGCTGAAAAATCTAAATCACAAATGTATATAGTAAGTCATGAAGCGGTGGGAGAAAAAACAAATTCTATGTTACAGTGCATAAAGAGAGGCAGGCAGCAAACTGCAAAGTTCCATTCTGTGAATGAGGATGTCATTAATTTAGGAAGGAAGGTTCTGCATTTGTGGTACATTCATGCCAACATATAACTTATCATTGCAGAAATCAGGAAAAAGGGTTCAGGACATGAAAATAAATGAGGTTCCAAACAATTTTGCCACTGAATATGAAAGCTAAGAGCACATGTACTTAAACTGACCATAGATTTTAGAGACATCTTATTGTGAAGATAAAAGCAGGCTATTTATTGTTCTTTTCTATCACAATAAATCTTTAAGTATGGAATCAAACCTTGTAGAGAAGAGAATATCCAGAAGTAATATCTAACAGCATTTGTAATGTTGGTCCAGCAAGCTAATCCACAGATGTGAATGTGTATGAGACTGCAACAGTATCCAAGACATGGAAAATTTGAATCATTCCATCTTTGTATATGCATTGCTTACAGAATTTATATGTTCAAATGAATCTTAAAAATGAAGTATGAGAAAAAGAAACAGGGAAACAAATAAGTGTGGAAACTGAAATATCTAATAAATAAGATCTGTTCGTACAACTACACATATTGCAAGATTTTCATTATCCAGCATTGACAGCTTACCATTATGATCATATCTTACCCTCTTAGGTAATTAAAGTTCCAGAAAAGTACGAAGCACTCCAAAAGCAATTGTATAACGGGGAAAGGATTTTTGCATTCCTGCAGAAAGAAAAGAATGGTTTTCAAATTCAAATCAGAAATTGGAATAAAATATAATTTCTACGTTTTCTTAGCATCCCCTTTATACTCAGTAAAAGTAATAGGTTTCACTAATATAATCAGTAAAAGTAATAGGTTTCTTAGCATTCCCTTTATCTTGCTGCATATTGAGGTAATCAATTGAGCAGCTAGCTGCAGCTAACATAGCTAGTTAGCTGCAGCCCTGCATAGTAATTATGAGCTGCCAGGAGGCTACTGGTTGTCAGTCTGAAATTGTGAGGAATTATACGGTTCAGCAGTTCATGAAGGTAATATTATTCACTAATAAAATAAAAAAGGACGTGTTGCACTACCGAATATATCAATACCATCGAGAAGCTTGCTCTCAGTCTCAGTAAATGAAACTTTCCTGCACTTTTGACTTTGATCATTTTATCTTAGATTTAACAGCACCACGTACCTTCATAGCTAGAGTAACCTTTTAGACCAGATTCCCGGAACTGGCCAAAGGCAGGAACAGATTGATTGTATAGCAACCAAGTATAAGCAACGCTCATTCAATACGCCATTAACGATCGGAAAATTTAGCAAGTAAAGGTTTAAGTCCAAGTGTTTTGCAAGCAATGGTAGAAAATTTATATAAGTCGAGTGGACTGCAGTTGCTGGTTTCATAGAAATGAACGAAGCAAAATCATTTAAACATCGTATACTGCACCTTCTCGCAGGACATTTTTCAATTTACCTTGCTTCATGTCAGCTCAGTCTTTAGTGCAAAGCTCACACATGGTTGCAAATGTCCTGCAAATAATATTTTGTTTACCAAATTGAAATAAAATGTGGTCAACTACTATGCTCAGGTACTGTAATTTCTCAAGTTTCACATTGTGAAAGTCACAACTAAAAGGTAGAATATCGAATTGAAAGTTACGATAGCATCAACCATCTTCTTGCTATTTATGTATACTATAAACAGAAAGAGGAGATGGGCAGACCTCACCCGCCCCAATGTCCCGCTGCTGGCCAATCTTGTCTCTGGCATCTGCTGCTGTGCTTCCAGATTGCCCTCATTGCTCACCTCACAGTGCATCAGGCGGGGACTGCACTGGATGGGCTTAGCACAGGCAGGGTCTCCGATAACATAAAGTGATTTAGGATCTGCGAGAGCAAAAAAGGAATCACGGAGGAGATTGTACAAACTGGGAGCATCGAATTGACCCAATTCACATCAAGAAAGCTTAGTGTGCTGGACAATTCGCAGTGCAGAAAAGCTGGTTAGCGGGACACAGGAACGGTAGCCTACGGTGGGTGCGGGAATGAGGGGTGGGATGACGCTGTGCTTGCAGCCGACGCCGGGGCGAGGATGCTACCCTAGTGTACCGTCGCTTGAAGCGAGGAGACGCTGGAGCCGGTGGCGAATGGGAGGGGGAGAGAGGGCCGCGGCGATGGAGAATGGCAGGGGTGACGCCTTGGTAATACTGGATCTGGGTTCAGGGACTTGCGATGAGAGGGATTGACGTCTGACCAGTGTGGCACCTGCCACCAGGCAAACCGCCGATGTATGCGCAGGCGGATAGGCAGCCGGCGGCGCAGGGGAGGATCGGAGGCCGTGGCCTGAGATGCGGCATGGGCAGGTGGCTGAGGTGGGGATGGATCGCGAGGTCGTGCGGTCGAGGGGATAAGGTCGCTGGACGCTTCGAGTGGATCCTTGCGTGGCTGTGATCCGACGGAGCGCTGAAGGATCAGACGGCCCTGAACACCTGCTACAGTACTACAGTAAAACAGTAGAACAGTAGACTCGCGGGGCCCGTCGGCAAAAACTGAGAAACTAGTACTCCCTCCGTTTTTAATTATATGACGCCGTTGACTTTTTTGTTGAACTTTGACCAACAATATAGATTTCAATAATTATTTTTCGAATGTGAAATGAACATTATTGAATTCATCATCAAAAGCACTTTAAGGTTAACTTATACACTTAGCTATTTACACAAATATTTTGAATAAGACGAACGGTCAAACGTAACGAAAAAAGTCAACGGCGTCATATATTAAAAAACGGAGGGAGTATGACGCTAGCTAGTACATGCACGTGGGCGGCATGTAGCCGCGCGCGCTATATGGAGGACTCCGTAGCCGACGGCAGCCACACCACTCTCCAGCACCAGATCCTTAATTACTTCCTGGAAACGCGGACGATCCTCACTGGCGCGGGCGCGGGCTCCTTGCGTGGCCGCTCGTTTTTTGCCTCGCTGATGCCAAAGAAGAAGGAAACCGGCGCCGACTGTTTCGGCGTCGCGCACCCTGCGTGCGCCGGCCGCGGCCTCCTCCGGTGCCTCCTCCATGGCAGCTAGGTACGTACGTGCTCCTGTGAAAAAGGAAGGATCAGTATATACGAGGTATGGATTGATCGCCTCGACTTCCGTTGGAGGATGTATCGCCCTCTCTTCTTTCCGAAACTGTTAGTTAGTGGACAAAGTACCCTGCACACTCCGTCTTATCGACAAGCTGGCAGCACCGTCGGGACCTATGGTTGTCGCCACCGCGCTGGTGCCGTTCCACCTCAAACCCTTTGTACACCTTCGCCAAAGCTGTGTTGAGCATCAACGCCAGCGGCGGCACCGTGGGCCCGTCCGTCCAGACGACTTCGCGGTCTGGGGTGCCATGTTGATGTCCAACGAGCACGCGCCGAGAAGCCTTCTTCGTCGCCGGTCCGAACGAACAAGACCTCATGGTCCGGGACGGACGTAGTGCGCATGGCCGCACAACGCATCTCCGATGGACTGCCGGTGTATGTGCCGAGGCTGGCCTGCTGCACCCACATGGTTGCGTTTGCACGCCACCGCCGTTCGCCGGCCGCTGACCAGTGACCACCACGTAAACGTCGTCGCCGCCGTCGGGTGAGTTAAGGAAGGGCAGAGCGCGGACGGACCGCATCCCCGGGGTTGATAAGCATTGCTAGCCCTGCCGCTGGTCGTGTCCTTGGCGACCACCTTACCGCCGTGCGCGCCGCAGTCGACGAGCATGAACCCCATGTCGTCGTCGGGAGGGCCCCTCCGGCCAGACGACCCGCGTCACGTTGAGTCGGACGCGCACCCGCCGTAGCCGTGGTCGTCGCCGTGGATGGTGGTCCGGGACCGACGTAGTGTGCAGTGTGCACGACCGCAGAGCGCATCGCCACTTCGAAGGCGATGGCGCCGCGCCGCCGACAACCGCATAGGAGTCCAAGTGCTGGCTGATCACGTAGGGCGGCGGTGCCAGGTCGGACCGATCGATACCGGCCACTTGTCGTGGTCGCCGTACGTTGTGTGGCCGCAGCCAGGACAGGGCCCGAGCACGCACACCACTCGCGGTCGTAGGTGAGGCGTCGATCGAAGCACAAGGAGTACCTCGAGGGACAGAGCTCCCCCTGTCAATGGCGACGACGGGCGAGCATGAGGGCGACATGAGGAAGAGCATGCATGGCGCAGATGGACCGCGCGCATCGCCGGGTGGACAAGCGCGGCCCTGACGGTCGTGTCAGTCAGCGGCACTGTCCGCGCACCTCACGATGGGCAATCGGACCCCAGCTTCATGACGGTGCTCTGCTCCTCCATGACGGCGTCGGCAGCCTGCAGGTGCTCGTACGCCAGCAATCGCTGGGTAGACGGACGCACGTGCCTCCCGTTCGTGCCCGTCGCGCTCGTTGTCAACATGGGCGACTTCCTTCAGCTCGGTTCACTTTAGAGGAGTATAAAGGGGTCACATCAAAGATGCCGGCAGCATTTATGTGCACTAAACAAAGTCAAATTACAAAACTAAGTTCAGGACCTCCCATCTATTTCGCGAGACGAACGTAATGAGGGTAATTAAGCGGCGATTAGACGATGGTTACTGTAGCATCACTGTGTCAAAACATTGATTAATTAGGCTCATTAGATTCGTCTCGAAAAATAGCGCTCATCTGCAAGAAGGTTTTGTAATTAAATTTTATTTAGTACTCCTAAATAGTAATATTCTTTTTACTTTAGAGGGGTATAAAGTTTAGAGGATTTTTAGAGGGGGAACCGAACGCGCCCTCAAGAGCGTACGTCGAGCACCGGGTGATGGTCTCCAAGGCTGCCGGCCCGCGAGTCTCGGACGGCCGATCTGCGCTGCATCACTCCAGGCTCTCGACTCTGATCGACCTTTTATAGTTCTGCATACATATATATCTCTTGACATTTGGACATGCCTAGCCGATAACTTTATTTTCTTCGTCAACTGAATATGAATAACTTGTTTAAGTGTGAATGCACTAAAGAAATGAATAACATGCCCAGCCGATAATTTTTTTTTTTGAGGGAAACACGCCCATAAAGGGCTATTCATTCATATGCAAGAAAATTTACATAGTTTGGCCCAAGCGGGCCAGTTACAAGTAACAACTTTAAAAGGACACCCATTTTGGTGATACAAATTAGAACAAGAGAACATGTTGCTCTCTTTTTCATTGGAAACAACATTCCTAGCAAGAGCATCTGCTATGTAATTGTTTTCTCTGGAAACATGATAGAAATGCATGTCAATTTTTGTTCTCTTGCATTCCACTTCCCTCAATATATGTCTGATGCGCCAATCCAGAGAGCATTCATCATGACTATTCAAACTGGAAGCCAGGCTCATGTTGTCAGTGAAGAAATCACATTCTTTAATTCCCAACCTTTCAGCTATCCAGATACCAAGAAAAAGACTTAAAGCTTCTGCATGTAAAGGAGATTCAGGAAGGCTTGAAGAAGCTTGAATTTGGATCGACGAAGGGAAAGGATCTTCCTGAAACGAAATGAAAATACCAAGACCAGATTCTTTCCCTGCAATAAAAGAAGCATCTGATCTGCAACAAAATTTGAATTTTGTAGTGTTAGGCAGATCAGAAGAATCTAATGAAAGGTGTTCCAAGTAGAGACCATTGGTTATTTTTTCAACCTCATAAGCTTCATACTGAGCAGTTCGAGCTGCTAAAGCCTGAAAAATAACAGAGTGAACAGACTCTTCTTTCTTTTGGAATCTATGGCTGTTTCTAGCTTTCCAAATAAACCAGAGAATATAACAAACAAGATCAATATCTTTATCAGAATTCTTGAGATAAGAGAAAATGTTAAAGAGCATGTCCGCACATGAACCAGAGAGCAAGTCTGTTTTAATAGCAAGAGGAGAAGCATACCAGACCGCTCTTGCAAAAGTACAATGAAAGAAAATATGCTCATCATTCTCTGGAAGAGAACAGCGTGAACATTTAGAAGTGATATCTTTCATTCTTCTATGAACATGCTGAGCGCAAGCAATATTTCTTGTCAACAATCTCCAAATGAACATTTGAACCCTAGGTAAAATTCTCTTGTTTTTCCAATTAAGATTGATGATGGACATGTCATTAGAAGATCTATTTAACTTTCTTACCCGCTTTTCAATTTCTTCTGAATGGATTAATTTGTAAGCACTTTGCGCTGTCCAGATGCCCTTCCTATTTGGTTTCCATGTTAAAACATCAGGGCCGTCAGAGTGAAATAAAGGAACCTGCATAATTTGATTGACAAAATCTGGACTAAAAATGGATTCAAGGAGGGAATAGTTCCATCTCCTTGGATTGTTGAGCCTAAGCTCATTAACTTTGATTGGAAGAGCTTGATCGAGAGCCTCTTCTTTAATATAAAGATGGATAAAGTTCCAGTTAGGACACCATGGTCGGTTCCAAATTGAAATATTTCCATCAAATAATTGCCACTGGACAGCTTTGATAAGGATGTCTCTTACCTTAAAGATGGAGTCCCAAGTCCAAGATTTTGCTCCATGATTATTAGCTTTCCAGTATGAAGTATTTGGAAAGTACTTACCTTTTAAGATCTTTGCCCATAGAGCATCAGGATTAGATATCATTCTCCATGCTAAACCTGTAATCAAAGCCATATTCAATGTTGACAGATCTCTGAAGCCAAGTCCACCTGCACTTTTAGGAATACAGACATAATCCCATGCTGTGAGACAAAGAGGTTTTTTATTATGGTCAGGGTTATTCCCTTTCCACCAAAAATGCCTAATTATAGCAGTAAGCTCTTTAGTCAAAGGTTTTGGGAGAAGAACATGAGACATATAATATATAGGTATAGAGGAAAAGACAGATTTTATAAGAGTTGAACGCCCTGCATGCGAGATAGTGTTAGCCTTCCAGTCACTGAACTTCGATTTAAATTTGTTTTTTAGAAAAGCATAAACTTTGGATTTTGGAATGTGGGCTGTAAAAAGAGGATGGCCTAGATGCATGGATTTGTGATTCATTTCTGAAACCTGAAAAATATTTTTGATAGCATCCTGTATATCACAAGGAGTGTTAGAACTGAAAATGATAGAAGACTTGTTCCAGTTAGGAGTTTGGCCTGAATCTGCACAAAACGATTCTAGAATTCCTTTGATGCATATAGCCTCTTGAAGGGTTGCTTGCCCACATATCAACACATCGTCTGCAAATAACAAGGAGTGAATGGGTGGAGTATTTGGAGCTAATATGACTCCTTGAAGATTACCGTCTGATATTGCATCTCTTAACCTGCAAGTCAGTTCATTGATGGCAGCAATGAAAAGATACGGAGATAAAGGACAACCTTGTCTTATGCCCCTGGAACTTTTGAAAGATCCATAAGCTTGCCCATTGATAATAACAGAGAAAGTAGGCCATTCTATGCAAGCTGCGATAAGATCAATGAAATGATCATTGAAACCAATTCTTCTAAGAGCAAATTTAATAAAACTCCATTCTAACCTGTCAAAAGCTTTTGCAAGGTCTAGCTTAAGCATAAAAGCACTGGTAGCCCATTTCTTTTGATGAAAAGAGTGAATGATTTCATGGGCTATGACAATGTTTTCGGAGATCCTTCTACCTTTAACAAAAGCAAATTGAGAATCACTAATGCAGTCTGGAAGGTAACGCTGCATTTTGAGGGCCAAAGATTTGGCAATTATTTTATAGATAACATTACAAAGACTAATAGGTCTATAATCAAGAGGTGAAAGACAAACAGACTTCTTAGGAATGAGAACGATATTAGTTTTCTTAAGATAATCTGGTAAGCTCTTATTGTCGTAAAAGGCCCTTACCATATTATATATATCATCTCCCATCCAGCTCCAAGCAGCTCTATAAAAAGCGACATTGAAACCATCTGGGCCAGGAGCAGCATTTCCTCTCATTTGTTTTATAATGTTCAAAATTTCTTGTTTACTCGGTGGATTGGATAGACCATTTTTTAGAATGATACTTCCTCTGACTCCTTGAAATTCACCTTGATCCTGCACAGAAGAAGTAAACAGCTCTACAAAATAATTTATGAAACATGCTGCAATATCGTCATTATTGCTCACAGTAGTTCCATCAGGAGTAAAAATAGAGTTTATTTTATTCTTCCTTCTTCTTTTGATAACACTGTTATGGAAGAAAGAGGTATTCCTATCTCCTTGAGTGATCCACGTCTTCTTGCACCTTTGCCTGTAATATTCAGTTATCTTGTTTTGGATTCTAGCATGTTCCCTGCATAAAGATTCTTCAGCAAGGTGGTTCTGTTCATCAGGGGGAAGACGTTGAATATTAGCAATGCTATTTTCAACTTGCTGGAGTTGAGAATTCAGAGAACTTTTATTTCTTTTAGACCAGACAGTAAGATTATGCCCCAGCTGCTTCGATCTTTTATGAAAAGATAAATGCACAAATTTATTCCAAATAGTTTTACTTACCTCTTGGAAGTCATTTTCCAACAGCCACCAATTTTCAAATTTAAATTGCTTTTTCAGCTTTGGCCTACTGGAGGTAGGAATGGCCAAAATTGGCACATGATCACCATAAATAAGTGGGAGATGGTAAACATTTGTATTGGGAAAGAGCCTGCACCATTCAAAATTAGCAAGACATCTATCCAGCCTTTCAAAAGTAGGTTTTGAGGAAAACCTTTTGTTTGTCCAAGTGTAGGCTGGACCATTGTAGCCCAGATCAATAAGACCACAATTATTAATAAGATTACAAAAAGAAGATATACGATTGTAGTTTGGAGCAGAGACACTAAACTTTTCATTAGCATCTAAAAGTTCATTAAGGTCACCCATACAAAAAAGAGGACTGTTGTCAGCTTTAACAAAATTCACCACCTCAGCCCAAATGTCCTGCGTTCTAACATGGTAAGGATCACCATACATACAGACAAGTCTGAAAGTAAAACTAGGTTGACTAGATCTAACATTAGCTAGAATATAGTTGGGGCTGGAGCTGACAACAACAACTTCCACATCATCTTTCCACAAAAGCCATAGACCACCGGAAATGCCTTCAGCAGGGACTATGTAACTATCATGAACAGAAAAATAATTTATTAGATTATTAGGAGAAAATTTGTTAGTTTTGATTTCTGAGATAAAGATTACCTTAGCATGAGTAGAGTGAATAAGTCTTTTAAGGTGGCACATTTTAGAACTGCGGAGGGAACCACCAACCCCTCGGCAGTTCCATGACAATAGATTCATGGCCCCTGTGGCGCCTTAAGGGCTGGCGCCAAAGCCCCACCAGGAAGAGAAGGATTATCAAGTTGACTTTCGTCATCTAAAGACATAGCCGAACCATGTTGATCTTCAACCCGCAGTTGGTCTTGAACCAATTCAGATCCATCAGATGTGTTCTCAAAAGTATTGACTGATCTAACACAATCAGACTGAAGAGTTCCACCAGGATCTTGATTATCACCAAGAGCCAAAATGTCAGTAACAGAGGAATCATGAGCCTGATCCCTGTAGCTGTGTTCAGCCTGAGTTCCATCATCTCCAGCACTGGTTTCTTGATCCCATCGGCTCTGAGCTCCATTACGCCTTCTTGGTTTGGCTGCAGGGATTGATCGATTCTCTACATTACAAAATTCACGTGAGGATTTTGAAAATGGGTTAACAGAGTGTGGATAAAAGGAACTGCATTTCGAATGATGGGAAGGGCTCAAGGATTTCTTAGGAGATGGCGATGAAGAGGTGATCCTTGCCTCTTGTGATTTCGGCTGTAATTATGACCTTGTGGGAATTTAGGAGCAAGAGGCTGAAGAGGAGATGTTTTCTCAAAAGATTGTTGGCAAAAAGGTAGAGGCCCTGTTATGTTAACACATGGGGATGAGAGGGAAAATTTATCACCTGAATCTGGTTGTTGATTTTTCTTATGCTGAGTAAAAGTAGCGGCATCAGGAGATGAAGACTCAAACTGAATGTTCGAAACACCCATGGCTTGATTCTGCTTTCCAGTGTCTTCACTGTTAGTTTGAAGGTTCTGCTGACTAGCACCTTGGTGGACGAAAGGGTTAACTTGGTTTTGCAAAAGTTGATTGGGGGGGAAAGGGTTCTGCAAATGCCAAGGATGGACCTGGTTTTGAGAGTGCTGGACCTGACTCCATGAATTAATTAAGCCTGATGGTGAAGTCCCAAAACCGAATATGCCCGCCCCATGTTGGACTTGTTGAGCAACCTGAGAAGAAACACTTTGAGAAGCTTGCCTAGAGTCCTGTCTCCATCTCTCTGTAACATTCAAATTACTTCCTATTGCACCTGATAATGTTGCATTAAAAGAGGTTGACTGAATTCCAACTGAGGGAACCATTTGCATATTGTTACTGTGGCTCGAAAAAACTCCCTTCTCCTTAACCAGAGATGTATCTGTACTGGCCGAAGATGAAGCTCCTTTCTGGAAAAAGTTCATGAGTGACTGAATATATGGATCCTGAGACATTCTATTAGCCTCTTCTAGTCTAGCTTCAGCCGGAATTTCGCTTTCTTGCGTTCTCCACATACCATAAATTACCTCTGGGACTTTCACAGCTTCAACAGGATTGAGTTTCCAAATGATTTGTTGCCTCTGATTGCAGCTAGACACATTATGAAACAAATGACCACAGAAACTGCAGATCTTAACAAGCTTCTCATAATGAATGTACACTTTAATCTTCCTGTCCTTAGAGATACTAATTGTAATTCTGTCCAGAAGTGGTTTAGTAACATCTAGAATGGTTCTAGCAATAACATACTCTGGGATTCTGAACATAGCATTACCAGACATAACAACAGAATTATCTTTGATTCCAATTTTCTCAATGATTTTTTCCACCAGATCCACAGAACGCAAATGCTTTGGAATACCATAAAGATGCACATTGACAGGAAGATACCTGAATGTGTAGGAATCGATTGGTCTATTTCTACTTGGATCAACCCACTCGACCAGAAGAGTCTCCCTTTCTGCAATCCAAGGCTGCCTCTGCCATATCCATCTCTGATCTTCTTCAGATCGAAAATAAGCCATGAAGAGATTATCTGCCACTTGTTCAGCCTTGAGAAATCTGGTGCCCCAGGCCGCTCTCATGGATTTTTCAAACATGAAAAGAGTTATATTCCTGGAGACCTTTCCTTCTGGTGGTCCTACTTTGAACAGGAGATTAAAACGAGTAGGAGGAGGCTCTTCAGACTGATGCTCAAAATCGATTTCGATTTCTTCTTTATGGGACAAGTTAAGGCTCTGGAAGTCGAAATTGAGCTCGTCGGTTGGATTATTGGGGAGAAAGAGCGGTGGATTCGGTGGTGGATCCATGGATTCAGGGAAACAGATGTGAGGGAGGTCGAGCAGAATGGAGAGTTTGGGAGAGAGAGTGCGTGAGAATGAAGAAGAAAGATTAAAAGGCATCACGCCTACTACCGATCGGAAATCAATGCAACAAGGATCGAGATGGAAAGGTGGTTGGGAGATGCTACAGGAACAGTTCGCTCTGGATAGTTCCCTTCGAATGTGAACCGATTGGTCAAATACTAGCAATATGTGACTAGCCGATAATTTTATTCGGCGAAGGTGGAGACTCTGACTTCGCTACGGGTACTCGGCGATGGCGAGAGGTAGCTCAGCTAAGTGTCCGTTCTGCAGCTGCAATCCAACGAGGAGTCCGCCGAGCTAAGCCATTGCAAGCGCCCTGCAATCCGGCAGTGTTTGTGCGCAGGCCCACAGCCATCAAGATTGTGTGCCGCTGTAGATCTGAGCGCTGCTTGCTCGGTGTGCTCGATGGCGGCAGCCCTACAGCCGACCAAAGGAGACTCGGTACCGGCTTTCCTCAGTCGTTAGATGCAGTAAATCGGACGGTTAAAACCTTGGTACCTGGTACCTTTTGGAGTATGGGAAAAAGACACATTTTATAAACCTGCGCCATGCGCGCCATGCACGCCGAGACCCAAGCACCATGGTCATGCGTCCGGCACCGTGCCGGACAACCCTAGCATGCTACATGCTCCCGGTCGTATAAAGCCCAACTCTTCCGTGCTCCCCCTTCTTGTACACTTCCCCGCGCCACCGCCATCCCTCCCCCTAGAAATCCTCTCGCCGTGTATCAAACACACTTTTAGTTACTATCCAGATGTTTACAGTGCGGCAATGAATTACTTATCTGCGTAGTCATTACTACTACATGGAATAGTATCAGACACATTCAATGTTCGTGACGTGCTGAAGAAAGCTCCGGCCTGTTAGAAGTAATTCGCCATAAACTTAATAGGATCATCTAGTCAGAAGTAGATCACACCTAAAGACATTAAATCAAGAACTGAATTGACTTACCAGACATGATCACAGCCTTTTATGATGGCTGATTAGGCTGTAGATGTAGCAGAAACAATCGGAGGTCGATGTAGAACCAGGGCACCGAGCTTCCACGACTTCCAGCACCTTAGGGATCGGTAGATTAGGGTTAAAATTAACCCTGACGGCTAAGTGCGTGATTAACACAAGATTACGGTTAACCAGGGGTTTCCCCTTATATTTATAATGCTGTAGGCGTGGGGCCGGGCCCTTAGATGGGCTTAGTTCGCCTCCCGATCAAGGCTACTAATTAGGGGTTAGAATTGGGCCCTAATGGGCTGTTCGGTCCAATTGACCTAGGTTAATAATTCCAACATTCTCCCCCTTGACCGAAGGTCAATTGCTAAATCTTTATAATATTCATATTATCGATCACGTGCAGGTGGATATACACAGATCAATAATCTCCCTCTTAAGCGAACAATCTTAATCTTAAAGCATTATAAATGACTTGATCCTGGGACCCTCTTTCATAACATAATAATGTAGTTATCAATGGCTTGACACCATCAACTATATGTCATTACTTGAAAGGAATACTGTAATCAAATACAGCGACATTGATTATAGTCAATGTTAACTTAACAACAATATACCGGAATATATTTTATATACCTGTCTGAATTAAAACATGCCATACAAAACTAGCTTTAATAATGCTAATCTTGTTTTAGAGCTTTCTGCAGAATCGCTCATATCTGTAAGAATGAAGGACATAAAACTTAATTGTGCACATTTACATCCATACACCCTCACAGAACCTTATCTGAATAGTACTTAATTAAATAAGCAGGTTATATGGTGCCTTTAACTTTAAAACACCTTTTCCAGTGGACCTCCCCTGGACTAAGATTAATAAAATTTTGTCAAGCATTCCGGCTCGTCATGCTAAGTCAATGTCTTATAGATCTTAGCATATAGCCTCCATCTGAAGCTTTAGGAACGTCTTCCTATTTATCTTATTCTTAATCTTATACTTATGATAATATTTGCTATATCACGCAAAACGATACAGGCATAATTATATTTGCATTCAAATAATGTCACTTCAGAGCCTCTCTCAACTTTTGTGCTTGAAATGACAATCCCAATACTCACTTTTGGTCCCATCAAAGTGTCATACTCCCCCAGAACTTAGGAAAGTGTCACCAGATGTATCTTTTGATATGATGAAATCATTTCTCCTTTCTTGGAATGCAAGCTCATTTCTTTCAACTTACAGAGAAAATAATCACCTTAGAGTATCAGGATCTTAATTAATCCACCTTAACTTATAAATAAATCACGGTTGCCCATGATATGTACAAACTCATAGTGAGTTATAAACTTAACATCTTATTTTTCTTTTGGAATCACTTCTTCAAAAAAATCTACAGACCCATTACAGTCTACTGCCTTGACTCCATCAGAAAATTGCTATGAGATGAACTATACTTATGTTCAAAAAACATAGACCCTTTTATGACCTCTTTTACATAATCTTAGGAATAACTGAGGCTTTTACTTTGTGCCGAAAACTAAACTTAACTTATTATTAAAACATTACGGGTCTCTGTTATTGAAATACAACTAATGTAGATCCTCAACAGAGTTAGAAAAGAATGGAGGAATACTTATGGCACGATATGAGAAAATCATATATGTATGTATGTATATACATCTCATCTTAAATCATCAATATAGAGAAACTTATCCTATATCTCAATAAGATTTCTTCTCCCCCATTTTCTTCCATGTGAGCTTTCGTTGAACTCTGAATAATCAGAATATTAAATGTGTCGGCCCATAAACTTATCTAAATTAATTTACAATGATAGCTCTTTAACTTATCTTGGCACGACATTTACTATACCACTGATCAGCTTCCTTTGCCAAAACTAGAACACATCAGCGGTGGCCAGAAAATGAACTAGAGTTGCAAAGTTATGATTAAATGTCCACAAAACAGCGGTGGCCAGTAACATGAACACAATCATACTTCAATCATCTCTGATTCCATTGCACCAACCACACAACAGCGGTGGCCAGAAAATGGGTGACACAACGCAATCTGCGAGAATTATCCCGTACCCAGCGGTGGCCAGAATATATAATAAAAATCACACTTAGTTGAGACAATTGGTCTTTGTGGAGCATATATACTCCCATCACAATGGTAATTTAATAATCATGTCTTGCATGATAAAGTTGCTCTTGAACTTAGTCTTAATGGCTATAAGATATAGCGAATATATCATGTTTAAAAAACTTATACTTAAACATTAGTCTTAAAAACCTTATACTTAAACTTATGGACAATGAAAAAAAATAGTGGAGGGAATTATTAAGATATTTCTAAGATAAATTCTTAATTGACAAGAGCAAACCTTGACATTATTAACTGGAGCATCTTTAAACTGATGAGACATTCCATTCTCCCCTTCGAATTTGTGGTCTAAACGTGAGTGTGCCACATATTCGACAAGGTCTCATCACTTAGCTTATTCTTAGATATTTAAAAGAAACATTTAACACAAAAGTAATAACTTAAAAACTTGATGATATAAAAAGGATTTCATAACTTAGAGATAACACACTTATAATTATATATAGAAACAAAAGTTTCGCTAAATTACATTGAAATCATCAAGCTAAAATATTGAGTTCACTAACTTAATCTAAAAGAACAATATGATAACTCAAGTCATTTCCATCAACTAATTCTAAGAGCCCCTGGTCTCATGGATCTCATAAGAAGGCATTAACAAATGGTCCACACATGAGTCTGAAATTTGCAATCCAAAAGCCTAAGCTCATGGGCTATGTCCCACATGCGACTAATATGCAATAGTAGTCCACCTCGCCCACCTTGCCCGTCATAACGTGTGGTAGTTAGCCTTTTAATGAGGTAACTTATGCAGACTTGCTTATCACTTATCTCAATAAAATATAAGAATTCATTAGCAGTCTTGTCCTCATTGGCAGCAAATGCTCCCCTTATGCCTTGTGAGATGGAGCGCATGATGATCCTTTTGGCAAGCTTATTATCCCTCTCCCATATTTCTAACTTGAAGTGATAATCATTCATCTTCTCATCATAATCCTTAATGCCAGGAGTAGGAGGAAATGGCTTGACATTGTGTAGCACGTAATCAAGCTCCAGAAACTTGAGAATGTCTTGCACCTTCAGTTTCTATAGAGGAAAGTCAATGCCATTGAAGGGCTTAATGGTCTTCATGTAGCTTTCAAGACCATTGTCTGAAAATGACAAAAGCGAAAAAACTTAGTCAACTTAATCAATGCAACTTACGCATTTCTTATTAATCTTAAGTCTTAAGGATGGTGATGGAAATATAAATAAATAAATAATAAAGTTAAGTCTGGAACATTAATAGTACAATAAGATGCACTTAATAGCACGAAAATAACCCTACGGTGGTCTGATTACAGTCATGCAATAAGAAACAACTTGCATCACCGGTGGGGAAAACAAGCGTAACTTATTCTAAAATTCATAATTAAAACAGCGTGGGCTAGAATTAATTACAAGTGTACTCTAAGTGAACTTCCCTTTGGTTCCATTCAAATAGAGGCATCTTAAATTCACTTAATGGAACTTAACTTATATGGAAAACATAAAACTTACTTATGGACAAAATTAGTCTAAATTCAAACTTAAACTTAGAAAAAAAATTAATGATGGCAAGGCAAAATTGCACCATAAAACCGTAAATTTATCTGAGGGACGGAGTAAGTGTTGGCGTTTCTTACGCACAGAGATTAAATTCAACTCCGCAAGCGCACGGAACACCGTTGTAGCATTTCACCCAGGAGTATTCCAAGGGTATCGTATTTATATTTTCCTCAGGAAAGCAGGGCTAAGAATATCATGAATTAACAAGGAAACATCTATTATTTATAACTTGCAAACTAGACCAAAGCATGGGTAAAGATGAGTGATGATAGGTGGCAAACACACATAAGGATTCCATATGAAGATAAAGAGATAGTACTAGTCAACTGGGAGGACAACGAGAAGAAGGGTATCCGCCTAGGGGTTACAACTATTTACTTAAGCTTTCATTACAGATACATTCAAGTGCATCGGGGCACGGCCGCCGCCAAGACACGCAACTCGGAAACTAAGTTCAACATATCCAGGCAACGGACCGCGTCTAGGCCCTACCTGTCCAACCCGGACGTGGTGGATTACAGAGACCGGTGTAGCTGTCACATACACTCGCGGCTACCATCCTCCGTGGGGTTGGATGCACACTCACGCCTAGGAATAATTCCTTGAACCATACAAGCAACTATCCTAGATAACTTACTCCAACGTAAAAGAGCAAGCCAACCATGCATAACAAATCTATGTGGATTGTGTAAGCATTTGCGGTGCAAACAACCCATGCAGATAGACCTACCATACACAGACGTGGAACCAACACAAGAATTTCTCTATAATTATCACTTAAATAAATAAATGTAAACTAAAAGAAAAACTAAAATAAATAAGAAAATAAATAAATAGGAAAAATATAATTATATTAAATAATATCCAAAAGAAAAGATACAAGAGAGCATTACCCAATATCCGAAGAAAACTCCGGAACTCCGAAGGAAGCTCTCACTTCTACTCTAACTCCCATGACCAACTAGCCTACTCTAAACTACACAAGTGGAATGATCTTCCATGAGAAAGAGCGTGACCCTACATTGGATCTTCTCTTCTCAAGTGTGATGGTGCAGGTTGGAGTGAGGGGAGGGGTCCTCTATTATAGTGGAGTTTGTCTTGGGAGAGTGGAGAAGGTCTCGGAGCATTTCGTGGAATATTCCCTTCTTGCCGACGTCCCCTGGCTTGGCCGGCGTGTCAAGTGGCTTGTCACCGACTCTGGAACCGACTGGAGGAAGATTGAAGCGGTTGGAGACTAAGTTGGGCCGGCCGGCCAGGTGTTTGGGCCGGCCGGCCAGCTTTTTTCTGATTTTCCTCCAATCTTGCGCGAGGCATAACTCCTGCTCCCGAACTCCGAATTGGGTGATCCAAAAGCCCATTTTGACTATCTTGACGAGGGCTTTGACATGGAAGGATCAAATTTGTGATTTGAATAATTATTTCTTGATGTCCAAGTCATTCCTTATTTCTTGCGTCGAATGTCGTCGAGATGTCTGAACAGGACCTTGTTTATCTTGTGCTTTTTGTATATTTGCTTTTTATCCATGAGTATAAGCACAATTGCACCAATATTCCTATGTACCTTGCAAAACAAGATCACATCCAAAACTTGTGGAACTTTATTAGTTTAATGCATAAAACATTAGTGCATACTTGTTATTCGCCGATAAGTTGACGGTCATTTTATGATTTAATGGCCATCAACAGTAAGCATAAAACTCCATTTACTGAAAATGGTGCAATGGTAAATAGAACTTAATTTGCACTGAAATAATGGGCTGCTTAAAACTTATAACTGAAACTTAATAGCTTAAATAGTCTTTAGCTTATTTCTTAAAACTATTATGCTCATGAAAATCCAAATATTGGAACATAAAAGCTAATAAGACTTAATAAAAAACTTAATGTATTGGATGAGCATATATTCTCAAGATGACAGCGGAAGCTTAAAATAGCAAATGAAATATTACTACTAAATATTTTTGAGAATTTAGCTTAAATAAACTGAGAAATTTCACTGCAGCATAACTTAAGATATTACTTATAAAATTTGCAGAAAAATTATGCTCATAAATAATACTTAATTTTATTTCTTAATTACTTAGCTCAAAAACATGAATTAGGCACCTCAAAAAATTTATATTGGTGGATTTAAAGCTTAAATTGTGAATTAACATAAATAAATACCAACAATACATAAACTTAAATATACTGAAAGAAATTTACTCATCTTAATCTGAAAAATAGTCCTGAAAACTTAAATAAAATGCCACAATTATTTATCTGAAAATTGGGTACTTAATTTGGGCAAATTTAGAACTGAAAATGCTTAACAGGAATGTCTAAACTGAAAACTAAACGCGCGTAGCCCAGCTGAGTGAAATAACGCGCGCACGAATTTTGACACGGGCCGGCTGACTTGAAGCCCAGCGGCGAGCGAGCGGGCCGGCGAAGCGGCCCACCGCGGCGCGGAGCGCGACGCGAAAGCGCGCGGCCCGGCCCAGCCGCGGTTCGCTCGCCCCCGCCTTAATCAGCCGTTGAAGCGAGGAGGAGGGAATGGACGGCCAGGATCAGCAGAGCGCGGAATAAAAACTCCGGGCGAAACCCTAGCCTCCACACACCCTCACTCTCTCTTTTCTCCCGCCTCACTCCTCTCCCCGTAGCCGGCGCTCGTGGAGCGTGGCGAAGTAGCCCAGTGCGCAAGCGAGCAGGCCGGCAAATCGGCTCAGCGCGCCGCGCGCTCGCGCTCCGCGCGGATCTGAGCCGTCCGTTCGATGGACGGTAGAGGACGCGCAGCCGCGGAACAAAACCGGCGCGGGCGGAGAACCCTAGCTCATTCCTTCCCCACTCACTCCCGCCGCGCCTCACTTGCTCCTCACTCCGCTCGCTTCTGCCGCGGCGAGCCGCCGGCGCCATGGCGGCGCCTCTCGCCGGCGCACACGCGTGCGACAAGTCGCGCGCGGCTCCATCGAGGGGTGCCTCCGTGGTGCCCTTTTGGCACGGCCGTGTGCGCATGGTGGCGAGCAAACGGTGGCCCGGCGGCAGCAGCCCCGGCGAAGAGAAGACGGCGCCGAGCGAGCTCAAGGTGCCAGTCACGACGCAGGACGCACACGTGCGGCGGACTGATGCCGCACGCCCAGATCGGTCCGGCGGGGCGCGCGTAGAGCTGAGGCGCGCGCGCCGCTTCGTCGAATCCGGCGGCGACCCGGAGGTGGAGCGACGACGACATCACGGCGCGAGGCCGTGCCGCATGCGGGCGTTCCACGCGGCTCAATGATGCCGCGCAGCCGGATCTGATGTCCGCGAGGTGCGCATGGCTCACTGATGCCGTGCGGACCTCGTCGGCGACCGGGGAAAGGAGGACGCGCCGTGCGCGCGTGCGAGATCTTAGTGCATGGCACGTAACGGCGGCAACTGAGAGGTGAGTCTCATCTTACTTAGGGTTAGAGTTAGCTGAGGGTTAGGGTTAGGGTTAGGTTTTTCGTTATGAGGATACTTCATTAAAAGCTGAGTAAACCCTTAACCCTAGATTACTGCTAATTTTGAGATGGCATGAACCCTAACAGTACTAATGCGAGAACCCTAAGTACTTAGATCATGGTGATAGGGCATGATTAACAGATGGCTTTTGCCGAAACCCTAACTTCTTAACATGAACATCTAACTTAATTACTTACTGATCTAACTGTACTGACTAAAACATGAACATTAATCTTAAACAAAGCATTAACCTGATGCATCTAGACCTGAGTACTGAACTAACTGAAACTGAATTAACCATTAATCTTAATTACAGTACTGCTAGGTCATCGAAACCTAACTGAAAAGGAACTAAAACTTGACTAAAACTCACTTAAAGCATGTCGATCACCTCTGTTCTGACCTAGATAGATCTAATCTACTTAAACATGAATATAACAGAGGCCTTAAAACATGAATTAGGGGATCTAACGCAATAACAAAAAGGGCCTGTAGAGGCGGCCCAAAATGGCCTGTAGGGACGGTTTAAGCGAACCGCCGCTATGCAAGTGTCGCTACAGACATAGGTCTGTAGCGGCGGTTCCCAAAGCCGCCCCTACAAAGGGCTCTGTAGGGGCGGCTCACATTATCACCCGCTCCTTCAGAGGACATCTGTAGGGGCGGCTAACAATGTCAGCCGCCGTTACTGCTGAATCTCAAAACAAAAAATAAAAGGTTCATCACGGTAGTCCCATCCAGCTTTGCCAGCAGTCACTAATTTCAAGAAACCATCCACATTTGCATAACAGATAGACAACTCTATTGGAATCAATTTCAGTACAACACAGTTCCAAACAAGAAAAGTTGAAATTCAGTACAACATATTATTCCATCACTGCAACTGAACTGGTTACAAGATGCAGTGCCATTGAACTGGTTACAACATACAACGAGAAGTACAGCTCAGAGAGCTTCCAACAGAGTAGAACATACGCTGAAGACGACACCGGCTTCTTTTCACAGATGAATGCTGAAGCAAAGAAGTCCAAGCAGAGAACACCACTGCTGTTTTTTTTGCAGCTTTCGTAGTTGCCGGAACTATGTGGTATGGAAAGCGGGACAGGGAATAATCGTTGTGAAATGAGTTACCTTACAAGCAGATAAAGGATACGTATCAACAAGTGAAGATTATTAGTAGGTAATGTACATAAGATCGAATTGACAGCACGCAATCAGCTAATCTTTCTGTGAATCGAGTTACCTTACCTCGGTGAGCATCTGCATGGCCTGAACTTGTTGATGTTGCTGCGCAGCATCAGAGCTGGTGGAACAAGGCGAGGAATGGATCCCGACCTTGCCAGCTCAAGGCTCAGCCGCGTGCTCGCCAGGAAACAGGTGTACGCAAATCTTGGAAAATCTTGGAGATCTTGGAAAATAGAGAAAGCTCTCGCTCAAAAAACAGGAGGAAAACAAATCTAGGAGATCTTGTGAGATGGAAAGGAGCGAGCAAAGGTCCAGGACTGGACGGGAAAGGGGGGGGGGGGGGGGGGGGGGGGGGGGGGGGGGGGGGGGGGGGGGGGGGGGGGGGCACCACCTACTTTGTCGAGAACAGCGAGGCGTTGAGGGCGCCGAGGGAGCCGTGGTGGAGCACGGCGCTGCGCTCGGCTGGCCACGGCGTTTGAGGGAGGCGAGGGAAACCGAGGAAGCCGTCGCCGGCAGATCCGCGCCTCTCCCGTATCCCATCTCGATCTGGAGAGGGCGTCGGCGCGCCGCCAGATCCCGTCCATCTCCACTTCCATCGCCCGCAGCTCAGGCCCTACTCGGTGCGAGGCCCTGCTCGCCGAGGTCACCGCGCTCCGGCTCGCGGCTCCGCGCGCTAGAGGGGTCGCTGCCGCCGCACCACCTCGAGGCATGGACGTCTGTGGCCTCGCCCGCGCCAGCAGCCACGGTGCTGGTGGGGGAGGTCGATGAGATCTAGGGAGAGAAGGGAGGGAGGGGCGCGCTCGGAGAGACGGGTGGCGGCGGTGGGAGAGGAAGGAGCGGGTCGACCAGAAAACCTAAGTCTTGAGTTATATACGTGAGGTTGTGGGCTGGGAGACATAAGCTTCAGTAGCGGCGTCTGCCGTCGTGGGCCGTTCACTACAGACCAATCTGTAGGGGCGGCTCACATGATGGGCCGCCTCTACGGTCTGCTTCCTCTGTAGCGACAGTTGGTGATGTCAACCGCCGTTACATATAAGCTTGTAGCGGCGGCTCACATTATCAGCCGCCGCTACAGAGGACCAATAGCGACGGACCGTTTCATTTTTTCCTCTCACGGGCCTGTAGGGGCGGGTTTCTTTAAGTCCGCCTCTACTATATTTTTTCTTGCGTCGCTACAGGCATCTTTTTTTATAGTGTAATCGACTAGATTAGGCATCTGATACCAATTGTTAGAAGTAATTCGCCATAAACTTAATAGGATCATCTAGTCAGAAGTAGATCACACCTAAAGTCATTAAATCAAGAACTGAATTGACTTACCAGACATGATCACAGCCTTTATGATGGCTGATTAGGCTTGTAGATGTAGCAGAAACAGTCGGAGGTCGATGTAGAACCAGGGTACCGAGCTTCCACGACTTCCAGCACCTTAGGGATCATGTCAAACTTCAGGCAGTCTGTCAAACTTCGTGCTTGACACTCATGGCCAACCATTGTATTGTCCTCATTTAGGTATGCTGAATCAGACAGGTAGATCCGATGGTTAACATTCTTACAAGAATTGTTTTCGCTGTGGTCAGTTAAAAGGTTTTCATATGGTCACATGATAGAAAGAATTGGAGCAACAACAATCTTCTATCTACATCTCGGTGATTTGATGGAGGTTGCGGTTGAGGAGATGGATCAAGGCTAAGGACATGCTAGAACCAAGCAAATGTTCGCTTGGTGTAGATGTAGGCTTGAGTCCATAGGAAAAGCTGGACTATCAAGGGGGATCGAGTCATTTCTCTTAGGCCATACTAGTGGTAAGGTGAGTGCATGCTCTTTGTATCTCTCAAGCACTAGGGTGGAAGAAAAGAAGTGGAGGAGCCAAGGTTGATGAAGTTAGAAGCAAGAACCAAGAGAAGATTAAGTTTTAGCTTCATCAATAGAGACTATATGGTACAATCAAAGAGACCATATGGTACAGTCCCTACAAGAATAATTCCGGATAGAGAAGGACATGTTTTTGTATAGAAGGAAAAATGGAGACCATATGGTACAATCAAGGAGACAGTATGGTACAATCTCTACAAGGATTCTGGAGAGAAAAGGATATGTTCTGGATAGAGAGAGGAATGGAGATCACACCATGAAAATGGAGACCGTACCTTGAGACCGTATGGTACTATTTATATAGCTAGTACAACGGCTGGTTTATGGTCGAAGGAACAGGCCGTACCATGATAAATGGAGACCGTACCATTGATCGCATGGTACAGTCCTCATATTGGCAGACCATTTTTTAGCAACGACTAATTTATGGATGAAGGCCTATAAATAGTCAGTTGTTGGCATTTTGGGTGCCTTTGGCTATTGTTACCAGTGGGGAAACATAGTGGGAGCCAAGAGAAAGCAAGAGAAGCACTTGGGGAAGATTTAGAGAGAAATTTTAGTGCTTACATGAGAGGATTGAGAAGGAGAAGCACTTGAGAAGATTTGCAGAGATTTTAGTGCTTTAGAGGGTTGAGAGCATTCATCCACCTCTCGGACTAGTATAGTCATAAGGAGGCGGTCTTGGTTTGTTACCCCCAGTATTTGGCAAGGCCTAGATCGGTTAGGCGTTATTGTTGAGCTATCCGGTGTTGGTCGTGAAAGCCAACACAAGTTTGTACACAGTCTTGGAGATTCTCTTTGGATCACCATGGAGTATTCCAGGGTTATCGTATTTATAATTTTTACACAAGGAAGCTTAGCAAGAAAGTCCATTAAGGTGCTATCTAAAACAATTATTCAAATCACGTCAAACGGTTGAAGTTTGATAGGTGGCACTCATGAAGTAAATCCATAAGAAAGATAAGGTGTAAAGTCCTAGAGTGGGAGAACAACGGGTGAAGACTAGGTATTCCTGTAGTATATCTATCATATTTACTTTATATCTGGTGAGCTTATCATCTAGAATTATTTACTTAGGGTCATACAGAAGTTACACTCATGCGTATCGGTTGCACGGTCGGCCAACATATAGCGCGAACAACTATGCTGGTAAGCGACCGCTGTAGCCCCGGCTGGCTAACCCGGACGTGGTGGATTACAGAGACCGGTGCAGCTGTCAGATACACTCGCGGCTACCATCCTCCGTGGGGTTAGGTGCCAACTCGCGTCTAGAAAGTTCCCTCGTACCATGCGAGCAACAATCCTAAATAGCTTACCCTTAGCTAACAGAGCAAGCCACCCATGAATGATAAATCCGAATAAATCGTGCGGGACACGTGACAATAAGGCAATTATGTCTCTACTGATGAGGACATCGTCACTAGCAATGTAAATCGTCAACCAAGTCACATAAAAGATGGCTTGAAAAAAGAACAAGCCAAAGCAAGGTATCAACCAGCTACACCAAACCAAGGACCGATTACGCGAAGTCGTGCAAAGAAGCTCCAACAAGAGGTGAACTCACTCCTTACTGAATTTAACCCAAATTTAAATGAGAACTTTATACTACCTAAATGTTCAACATTTGTTGTTCTCAGGTGTACACACAATGGAGGAGCCACTAGACCAAAGAAGAAGGATTACACTGGGGAGACAACGAAATACCCGGAAGCTGAACAGATTCACTGCTTGCTGACATCAGAGTCATGTTGTCAGGCTCACGTGCACCAAACCGTTCAGTTTCATCAAGCATAAGGCACATGGACAGAAATATAATCAAGTTTACTTTCAGCTCCAACAAACGGCTCGTCATTTCGACTTCCCAATAAGGATTTATGCTCATTTAAGTGAAGCCTGCCAGGGAGGCTGAAGATCACGCGAGACTGCACGGGATTCTCACTTTGTGACCTTTCATCTAGCTTTTCATAGAGGAAACTCATGAACCTTCCACACCTAACTAGGAGGATTGTTCCTAGTATAAATACACCATGTATCTAAGCTATTCTCAGACTCGATTATTCAGAATACAAACACCTTTGATTAGCAGTTTGCTATCAAATATCAGAGAGAGATCTCTACCCCTTTGCTCTTGTGATTTCCCCGTGGGATTACAGAAGCGGACATTCGACGTCACCCAATTAGTGCTCCTGCTCCGTTTGATTGCAGGCTGTGTTGGTTAGTAACTTAGAGTGTGGTTGGGCGAATCCTCGATTCAGGTTGCCGTATAGAGACGGTGGTTGGCTTCGAGTGCATTTTGTCAGGTTGCACTGTTATCTTGGCTGCTTGCAGCGGGTTATCTTTGCTTCTTTGAAGCTAGTTATCCTGTTCTTGATCCTACGCCGTGAAGATCGGGACCCCATCCGTATCACCTACTGCCAGTCCTCAAAGTAAACAACTCATTCATATCTATCATGCACAGACGTAGATCCAACACATGAGCATTTCTAAGGTAATTACCTAAGATTATAAAAGTGATTAAAGACATTACTAGATTAAATAAACACGATAAGATATTCATGATAATTCTTACAAAGGAAAGTAAAGATACAAGGAAACTTTACCCAAACTCCCGAGCAAAGCTCGCTTCTACTCTAACTCCCAACTAGAAGACTAAACCCAAAAACTAGAGAGTAATTGGACTCTTCGATGAGGTGCGAGTTGCTTCTGCTGCCTCCGGGGGTTTATATAGGCTCCCTCGGACCGAGGGTCTTATATAGCGCGGGGAGGAGTGATGCGCCCGCCAAGGCAGGCCGGCCGGCCTTGTAGGTGGGCCGGCCGGCCACACGATGTGGCGGTTGTTGGCGTTTGTTATGCGTCTGATTAATATTCATTAATTCCGCAAGCGCACGGATCACCATTGTAGCATTTCACCTTTATATCTCCGCAGGGAGGCAGAGCAATAGGAAACTGAATTTGTAAGAAAGTATATACTTATTGTGTGAAATAACAAAACATTAATTGAGACGGGGTAAAAGGTACATGATAGATATGGGTGGCACTCACCATATTATCCAAGATAAATAAAGGTAGTGTACAAGTTACATTGGGAGAACAACGAGATAGAGACAAAGATTCCTATATGTTAATCTTATATTTATTTACTTCTAGCAATTAGTTCTACAAGATTATACACTCTAGCTAAGGTCATGTACATACAAGTTATGTCGTTTCGGGGGTACGGCTATGCCAAGGCTTAATGAACCCCAGAACAGCGGGTTCACCTTGGGGAGTTAACCGTTACAGACAACCTTGCTAAAACCGTCCTTGAACGTGGTGGATTGCAGAGGCTTGACACGCCTGTCACACATGGGGGCTACCATCCTCCGTAAGGGCGGGGCCGATCGTGCATAGACAAAGTTCTAAGCGCCATGCTTACAATCCGTCTAGAGGAACTACTCCTGATCGAGAGAGCAGCCCTATCTAAGAATGTAGCACAGCTTTCACTAAGCGCGGACTCCATTCCGGCAAAGCACTTACTCGTACTACTTAGACACAATCATGAAACCCACAACAAGACTTCTACGAACACTAACTTAACTAAGTAAATAAACTTAAATAGAAAATAATTACTAAAAGAAATAAATTAAGAATAAACTAATTATATAAATAATAAAAGAGTAATTCTACAAGAGTTAAGATACAAGAACAATCCCGAAACTCCGAGAAGACTTCCGGAACCCTGAGAGAGCTCTCACTCTACTCTACTCTACTCTAACTCCTAATACTAACTCTACTTCTACACAAATGAGTAATGGATCTCTTGGATCAGTGAGGTGCGAATTGTTTGTGCGGACACCAGGGCTATTTATAGCCTCTTTAGGACAGGAGGGGCTTTATAGCCGAAGGGAGACTTGGCGGGCCGCCAAGGCAGGCCGGCCGGCCGTCCACTGTGGCGGTTCGGCACCGCCTCTTGCGTGGACGCTCCAGATTGCCTCCTGGTGTCGGTTCAAAGGTCGGTTCTTTCGTGGGGGCGGCAGAACTGGAGTAACGGCCAAGTTGAGGCCCAAACAGCCCACCAGCTGGTATGTGGGTGGAGTTCTGCCGAACAGGCTTTGGTTTAACTAGTTTTGGCCTATGTACAGCCTGCTGGAGTAAGCCTGAGGCCTTCAGGCGCCGAGGGGGGCCGGCCAACCTAGTAGGGGGGCGGCCGGCCTGTGTTTTCTTCGACACAGGCCCAGTTTCTTCCAGAATATTCTCCTGCATCCAAATATCACCAAAACTCGGTGGAAGCATGTTAATCCTATCTACTATGCACAGAATCTTGGTGAAAGGCGTTTATTTACCGATATGTTGGAGGTCAAATGGCGTTTTAACGACTACCAACAGCGGTTCCCCACCGCCTTCTGTATCGACGTCTCAGATCACCTCCTGCGGTCGATTGTTCAGTCGGTGGCTCGATGGGGGCGGCAGAAGTGGAATAAGGGCCAAGTTTTGGCCCAGTTGGCCCATCTTCTCGAGTGTTGGTTGAAACTGCTGCATGGGCCTCTTGTATTTGTGTCAATGGACTGGATTTGGCCTGCTGGATGAAGATTGTGGGCTTCAGGCACTGGATGGGGCCGGCCGGCCTAGGGGTTAGGCTGGTCGGCCTATTTTTCTCTTGCTTCGGCCTGTTTTCTCCAATATAACTCCTGGACTTAAAAATCATCCAAAACTCGTGGAATTTATTAGTTAAAGCAAAAACATCAAGGAACTATGGTGGTTCACCTTCTTATTTTCCGAAATGTTGCCGGTAATTTAGGGGTTTAAACACCGTCAACACTCACAAGGGGAGGACTACCCTTCTCTTCTACCCTACTCTCTTTCCTACTCTAGTAGTATACAACAGGCCCTTGGCCTTGTAATGAGGGGGAAACCCCTCTCTTGTATGTTGTTTTGTATCTTGGTGTGCCTTGTTGTGTCTTGGAGGGGAGGGGGCACCCCTTTATTTATAGGCTTCCAAGGTCGGTGGAATTGAGGCGGTTCGGGGTCTTCAATGCAGAGATACCGCCTGGAATAATCCTCAGCATCTTTCCACCGACGTACTAGAGGCGGTTGAGGCCAGGGGGGCCTACCCTTGGGTCGGCCGACGCCCCTAGCCAGGTCGGCCGACGCAGGCTGGGCCCACTGACCCTGGTCCTTCTCTAGGTGGAAGCCTCCCTGGTCCTCTGCCTTGGCCCATGTGTTATACATTGAGTTGGAGTGTATTTCTCTGTTTATTGGGCCTTGGGAAGATATCTTTATTTGGGGATTTCCAGGGATAAGTATTTCTTCTTCTTTTGTTGTCTTTTCCCTCCTTTCTGTGTAGAATGCACCTGCACATGTAAATTCACCAAGACTCGTGGTATTCGTTAGTAATAAAGCCCAAGTCTATGTTTGGTGATTGAATTGATTTCATTTGTGCAGGTATTTGATGGTCGAATTTGGTACTTAAGGACCGTCAACAAGACCCCCCACACTTAGCTCTTTGCTCGTCCTAGAGTAAAGGTTGCGAGCTTAAGGCGGGAGCATACTTCTCATGGTATGATGCCAGCATACAAGATATTCCATGCTATCTTGGGCGGTTGAGGAATGAAACGGTAATGATTTGAGTCATCATAGCTGCATCTGCTCAGAAACTTGGGTTTTCGAAAGATTTTTAGAAGAACAAATATAGCTTATACTCCTCAAATGATAACTCTCGAATTGCTCAATGTGTATGATTCCTTGCCAAGGCGTTGGATTTGTCTCTTTTCATCCTACTTCTAAGGCTTGTGTGGAGCTCAAGGTAGGGATGATATGAGGCATACTTGCATCACACATTTTGCCGAACCAAAAGAGTGGATCCATGGAGAATACAAGTCATACAATCCTGATCAAGATGTGCAAGTGTGTATGGTGGTGGTGAGTTGGAAATTGTACTCCTTTTGTGTTACTTTTCTCTCTTTTTGAATTTTTTAGGAGGACATGGCTTTAACTCTTTCTTTCTTTTCTTTTTTTCAACATTACCTCTCTTTTCTCTTTTTTTTCTTCATCATGCTCTACTTTTGTATGAGCAGGGATTATTCTTTCTTTTGCATAGCCATGTCTCCCAGTGATAATTTGAGAGAGAAAGGTAACATTGATATTGTGGAGTCTTTATTTTGGTGGATGGATGGTGGTATTGCCAACTTCCAGTGTAGAAGTTTAGCATGCAAGGTGGTGTGTACGTGATCGTGATCATGAGAGTATGACAAGCTTCTCACTAGGGTCACACAATTTTGATAAAGCTCAATACAATGATAAGTAGCATACGTATAAGGTTTTGCAATGTAGGAACAATATATGGCTTTGATATGAATTTTGATCATTGAGGGGCATAAAGCTATGGATTTTCAATTTTGCAAATTATGCTCCCAAGCACTTTATATAGAAGAAGCAAGATTCCTCTCATCTAACCATATCTCATTCGCCAACAACTTAGATAAACATGGGTTCCTATGAGAATGGTGTTCACAAGCAACAGATGTATGATGCGAGGAATAAAGAGTATACAGGCCAACTAGACAGAAGCATGTTCCTTGAGGGATAAAAAGGTTTGTTTTACTATTGAGTTAAATTCTGGTGACTGGCTTAAAATATTATTTTAACTCATGAATTAGGGAGATAGAGTAGTAGGGTAGGATGCGCAAACCATCGCCTTGGATGAAGTGGTGATCAAGAGCGACCATAGGATATTTGATCGAGCCAAAGGTTCGGCCAAACTTTGTTTTTTGTTGTGCCCGATGGCTCCACCCTTTCATGTGTTGGTTAGTGCGATGTTGTAAGATCAATGAACCTAGAGTATGGTTCATAAGTTTCGGTGATTGATGTCAACATATTCGATGAGACTAACAGGTTTGCTAGTATGCAAGATGTTTAGTCTCATGGATGTAGTGACATATGCCAACACTAGCATGTGTAGGACTTACTTGTGCTTTCCTTGTGTTACCTATATATGCTTGCTAGTTGGTTTGTCTCTCCTATCATATACACTAGCATGCATAGGACTTGTTGTGCTCCCCTATGTGTTTCATATACATGCTAGATTGCTTGATTGCCTTTATCTTATACACTAGCATGTCTAGGACTTGTTGAGCTTTTCTTGTTATATGCATATATGCTAGGTTGTTCTTTATGATCTTGTATACCTTGCACCTAGCATAAATAAGTCCTAGCACATGGTTATCCTAGCTTGATCACTCACACATAGTGCACATGTACTATCTAGTTATGTATCTGTTACTTGTGCAAATAGAAAGAGTAGCTAGAAGTGCAAAAAGTATTAATTCATGATGTGCCCAATTCACACCCCCCCCCTCTCGGTCACTCGGAGCTTACAGATGTTGTGCATCGTATTGGTGGGAGATCTCGAATGTGTGCTTGATGAAGAACTTGAGAGATCTCCCCCACACTTGTTCTTGTACCTGGCTTATTTATTCAAAACAAACAAAAACAAAGTGGAAACAAAAAGGACTCTCCTGGGGTTAAAGACCGGGGGGCCAAAATTTATTGAATTAAGCTCTAGGCGCCTTATGTGTTTGAAACAGCGCTAATAAACTAAGCGCCTAATTTATTTATATTTTTTTCAAGCATTAGTTTGATTTTAATTTTATAAATTTTATTTTATCTTCATATTTTTCAACGTGGAAGTGAAAGGATTCAAATTGCGATACATGTGGGCTGAGTTTGAGTGGGAAAACAAGGTAACTTGCTTCTTTATACACTGCAGACAGTTGTGGTAGGCCTTTTCTATTATCTGAATGATGTTCTGTCTCACTTTTTTTCCCTTTTACCTTTGCTTTGAATCTGCTAAACAAATGTAGTATCCCCGTGGGGCCATTCATAGATGCAAACTCATTACCTTTAATTGTCCTCGATCTCTGTAACTGAAACAGTCGTTTTTCTTTAGAAAATTTGCATTGTTAATTCACCCTTTTTGCTGATTGTTTTGGGTCTTGCTAATACTAGTGTTTCTTGTTCATTAGGTGGCAGTGAATACTGTTATTCAGGATGAGAATGAGTTCTTGGATCATATCATCAAGTCAACAAACATGAAATGTTTGACACTACCGTAAGTTTTCAGAAAACACATTAATCGCTCATGGCATACATTTTGGTTAGAAAAAGTAGAACGATGAATATGAATCCTGCTCTGGTTTACTCTAAAGATTAAGATGCCCAATATGATCTACATAAGGGCGATACAGAATTCTTCAATTACTGTGCCTAGATTGCCAGGCTTTTACAGTTCCTTGTGTAAAATTAGTCATTATGGCGATAATGCCAAGTCCTCAAGTTTTGCACTAATAACTACAGAAAAACTCTAGTATAGGGAAAACATCTTCATTCTGCTAAACAATTTTGCTCGAGGAAAAATATGCCCACCATTTTTCTTCTTACATTGACACAAGTACTAAGTGATGTGGTCACAGATAATCGTCAGCATTCCAGGTTGGTTAGGATCAAGTAGGTGGGAAATTAATTTTTTTCATAATAAATAAAACTGCCTGCATTTGGATTTTGAGTATCTGCTTTCGCGGGCTAAATTGGTTGAATCATTGCATAATCAGTGCTGCACTCGATTTGCTAGTTCAGTTGGCTGAGATAAGGAACTTGGATGTTGCTGTAAATTTAATGTTTCATGCAGTCCAATTCATACCGGGTCACTAATGGAGTCATCAATTTTTGTAACTGATAACTTGACTTCAGGTGTGCGCTTGATGGAGAATGTGGTTTCCTTGCTGTTAATCTTTTTGCAAAGAGTGTGTTTGGCGAGGATGCTTTGGTGAACATCAGCATTGAGAAGCATAATGGCAAGCTCAGTAGTTATATCAGAATAAGGAGCAAGACCCAAGGAATTGCGCTCAGCTTGGGGGACAAGATCACCCTCAAGCAGAGGGGAGGCAGTTAACTGTGATTACTGTCACAGTGGGATTGAATTAAGTAAAATAGGTTTTTTTGTACAAACAAAAGGATTGAAGGAAGAAAGAGATGAGAAGGATATGACGAAGCCAGTGTTGAATAGTTCTTCGACCAGAGTACCAAGTGTTGAGATGGAGATGGAGACAGTTTAGTGCAGCTCATTGTGCTTTCTGTGGGGCCTTTCTTGGTATAATGCTGGTGTAGAAATAGACGTGAAGTTTCTGTTGATTCTTGGCAGTCAGTCAATTGTGATCATGTACTATGAATCCATCTTTTGTTTCTTGTTATATTCTGTCTTGTTTCTTATACAAAGTTCTGAGGTGTTATTGACTCGTAACCGAGGGGTCAGCGAAGTCTTTCTTATACATCAGGAAGGGCTTTCTTCCTGATGTGGTCAGTGGTTACCTTGATCAGCTTAATGAAAAGAAGTAAGTTTATGCTTTTACCAAAAATCTGAGGCTACAACACTGAACAGAGTGCACTTTCACAGCTACGTGTATTTTCATATTTTCTATTCTGATGCAATTCGTATCCATAATCTGGCGCTGCATAGTTGGGATCCTAATTTTTGGATTACAAAAAAAATTCCATCTGTGGGAGATTTCTTTTCTCCTTTTTTTTAACCAGAACACAGAGAGAGGCCTCCCACTTTAGGCTTTGTGGGAGAAATTTCAATGTTAGTAAACATAGTTGGATCATCTAACACTTAAGCAGTAGGCCAAACTGGAATTGGAGCAAAATGCAGGTTCGTATATATGTAAACATTTTTTTACTTTTGAAGTTAGGCCAATTTTACAATGCTTGGGGAGGTATTGGGAGGTATTTGATGTGTCTATGATATGTGGGCCCAGGTATTCGGAGGTATCAATAGGGAGGTATTAAGAGGTATCGGGTGTGTCTATGGTCAATGGGCCATATGTGTCATAACGCCCTATTGATACCTCCCCAAAAAAAGAGAATTAAAAATTATTAGAAATTCTTTTTTTGTAGTTATATTTTTTGATCAAGGGTAAAAGGGTACATTCATAATTAAACAAATAATGTTTGGGAGAGTAATGTTTGGGAGAGTAATGTTTGGCCCAGGTACATTCATAACGCCCTATATGAATATTTGTTGGAGAGAAAAAAAAATTTCATCTTCGTATGTTAGGGTTCGTGGGCTCCCGGCGGCGACGGCTCCGGCGATCTCGCTTCGTGGGCGCCGGGCGGCGACTGCTCCGGCGACCTCCGGCCGCGGAGCTCGCCCGGAACCCTAGGACCTTGGCCGACGCCGCCGAAGAGGCCTCATGTTCCCGGCGCGGGAGTACAAGCTCGTCGTCGTGGGGCTCGACAACGCCGGCAAGACCACCACGCTCTTCAAGCTCCGTGTTGCGCCGTCGCCGGCGGCCGCCATGGCGCTCCCGAAGCCCCTCCCGCTCTGCCTCTAGCCTCAACGCCCGCCTCCTCTGGCTCGACACCCGGCCCCCACCGACGTCGAGGAGAGCCCCAATGCCGCCGCCGCCACAAGCGCCGCCTCGCCGCGGCACCCGGCCGTCCTCCAACCCCAATGCTCCAAGCCCCAACCTCGTCGTGCTTCTGCTGCGTGATGATGGAGACCTGCTCACCACGATTGGCCTGATGCCGCCTCTTCCACCATGACTGAGTCAGAGGTAATTTCAGATTTGTTCATAGCGCCCTCATGCTGCGTGATGCTACAGCTCATACCGCCCTAGGCATTGCTCTGAGCCTTTGATTTAGAATCAACTTCCGAGAGGAAAGACATCACGTTCCTAAAGAACAATTTTAGTGTTTGATTTAATTTTCAGATATTGATATACATGTATGAGTTCATCGTGGGGAATTTGGTTACTCATTCAGTTGGAGAAAATTGCAATCTTTAAAATACTTTTGGATGCAGGTTGATGTAGTGACGCCCTATGAACATTTCCAGGAGCAATGCCGAGGGTTGAAAGAGTCACTTTGGAACTCGAAGTGCGAGAGACGAAAGAGCACAGAGATGATGATTTTGTCTTTCTTGTAAGCCAAGTGCTACACGATGGATTTACTTGCAGTTGCAACCTTTCACCATCAGAGATCAACCTTATGTACTCCGACAGTATTGATGATGTACACTTGAGTGTAACTGGCAGCATGAGATTGAGTTTGTTCTTTATTTTTCCCTGATTTATACTCCAGTACTCTACTGTTTATTTTTCCCTGATTTGGAGTACATCTGAATGTAATACACATCTGAATGTTCAATGAATCTATTGTTTTTCTTACTGAAGAACGTACTGACACTCTATGTTCTCTGAGTTGTTAACTGTATCAAGATAAGAAATCTGAATAACAAAACATGACAATCTGAGTGCTAACGCATCTCATGTTCTTGTTGCTTAATCCTACTGTCAGAAATTTATTTATGCCATGAAAATGAATCGAAAGAGGTGCACTGTGAGATACACTGTGAGATACTCATGTGTGCAGTTCGAAGCTGTATCTCTGAATTTAACACTGAACTTTGAGTTTAGGATTAATTCTTGATATTGAGACTTTGCATACAGAACCATCTGACGTTATGCAATACAAATTGGTCTACTTGTTCTGATGCAGCAGAAAAATGCAGTAAAAAAAATCAAGAATTCATTGACCAACATGTTTAATACAAGGACATCCACTCAAGTACAAGAGTGCACCCATTTGCCATCAGCTGAAATAACAGAAAAACCTTCTTTTCAACTCTCAGAAGCTTCAGAGAATGTTCAAGTTCCATGACAATCTGGGTGCTAGTGCATCCAGCCATCAATAACCCAGCACCAATAATCCACTACCAATCTGGACCATTGTCAATTACATATTGAGAATGAACTACTACCATTCCACTACTAGCAGCCACATAATTAATCTGCTACCAGCAGCCACAAAATTCTTGATCATAATTACAATAATATCACCCAGCAAGGATTTTATTTACCGTGCAGATAATCATTGCGTGAGTACGGAAGTGCTTGTGTCCTGAGAAAGTGGGAGAATGCCTCACAAAACTAATCAGTCTGCCTGCAGTTCACAAAATAGAAAGCTTACAAATAGACAGCACATTCTAAGAAGGTTTCAAAGGGCTGATTACATGTTTGCCTGGAAACTTCTTCCGTTTAAGTTGTTGAGCGTTAGATTCGCTACTCAATTCTCCTGATGCTATATTTTCTTTAACTGGCTCCTTTCGCGGTCGTCCTCTTTTCTTCTTTGTAGGTGCTGTTACTTCTACAGATCCTCCTGATGCTGTATTTCCTTCAAGTGGCTCCCTTCGCGGTCGTCCTGGTCCTCTTTTCTTAGCTTCCGTTCGCGATGCAGTATTTGCTTCCTCTCCTTTCCGTCCATTGTTTTCTTTCATGGTGGGCGTAGAGGATGGCGATAGCATCTGTACATCTTCTGAATCTTCATTGTCTCTGTGCCCTGGCTGGTCATATGGATACTTTGCATAGTGATCTTCCTTCTGAGTATCATGGACAAAAAGAAATCTTAGATAGACCCGGTTATTTTGTACAATCTGGTTATATTAGTACAAACGGAAATATTTGAATAAGGAGCAAGCTGACAGACCGTGATATGTTTTCCATTGGAGGGTAACTGTTCCAGGTTGCGCTCAGAAAGGAGGAGTCTTGTGCAAATTCTGAATCTAAAACCTTTGATTTCATTCTACACAAATGACTGATTGAGACTAATACAAAGATATAATAATAAAAAAAGTAAGTAGGGGAACTGACTACTGCGGAAGGTAAGGAATGTTGAATATTGAGAAAATGATTTCATTTCATACCTGAAGAACCCCAATGCTCAGCAGTGTCTCCAAACAAAACAGACCGAACCCCACAAAGTAGAAGATCTGCAAGATCAAAATGTTTGACTCTTATTAGTGACCCATAACATTGGGAAGTAACTTCAAATACCTGACACGGGAATAGTATGCTCAGCATTCACATATATTGGAAGGAACTCTGAGCTATTTTCAGAACAAGGCAACATTCAACTTACCCCAATTATCACGTGCTCAGAGAAGGTGTCGATCGCAGCCAATATACCACTGGTAGAAACAGATATGTTTTGCATTAGATTAATCAGAAATTGTATGGAGTATGAAGAGATCAAAACATGGAGCTAAGCTTCAAAAGTTTTACAAGGCACTGACGACATATGTGCTATCCAAACAGTATCTGAAAACCATAGCATCTGAAAACATTGCAACATCATCTCCATCCGTTCCACCGTCACAGATCCTTGGCAACTCATAAATCCGGAACATCTTCAGGGAGCATTTTTTCCTACAAAAGAAGGGTTACATTAGCCATAACTAGACAAACCTCACAGGCAAGCAGTATTTAGCCAAGATGAACACTACTCTTAACTACCTCTTTTCTCATGGAGCATGTTCGCCGATTGTGACCCTCACCCTTACACAGGGTACATTTCACCGTAGATTTATTCTTATTCGACTTCAACTTTTTCTTTGGGGCCCCTCTGCCAGGAACATACATGGGATCCAAGACATCTCTGGACTCTGCAGACTCAGCATCTAGGGCTTGCTGCAGCACCGGACCAAACCTCTTGCCTCCGATCTCCCTCCATTTGGCAGGATCCTAGCTGCTTCCTCTTCCAGAACGCGTTTGAGCCGCTCATATGCTTGAGGTGAACGAGATGCTACGAAGGATGCAGTGTGACTGAGATTGCATAGCTCCCGGTACTTCAGTAGGCTATCGGTATAGTCATACATGCTGCTCTTCCTTATAGGAGGAAATGCACTCTTGGCCCCCCTTGTCCACCTTTTCAAAACACAGCAGTCCGGAAGCCGTCGTTCCTTCAGATCGCCCAATACAAAGAAGATGTGTGAGCAGGGAGTTCCAAGGGACTGCAACTTAAGACAAGAACACCGAATTTCCTTCACATTGCCTTCATCAACACATATCTCACATTCCACATGGTACTCTGTGTCTCCTTTATCCTTCCTGCCAACAATATATTTCATCGTATCGTAGCCATCATCTTCAATCTCTCACAATACACTTTGTGGCTGCTTTTATGCTGAACTGCACCGTGGAAAAAATACTTGGTGTGAACGATTTCGCAGCCTCTTTCTCAAAAACTGAAGCATCTGGTTCTAAGCATGGTACAGAACTCGATGCTACCAAGTCTAGAACCGCTTCATTAACGCGCAGCCGCGAAAGGCAGTGGTCAAAGTGCTCTACCAACTCAAAGAGTGTCATTTTATGATCCAGATTCACCTGAAGCCTAGAGTTTAGGCTCTCACTCCGCTGGTTGCTTCTCAGTCCTAGATAGCACTTACCAACATGATACGCAGCACACCAGACTTGCCTCCTCTCATACATCTCATACAGCCACGACTCCGTATCCGTAACGTTATGCTTATCCAGAATTTCTGCCATTTTTCCTCAATCTCGTCTACGAAGCAACAATCATATAGGAAATTCCTCAAGTCATCCTTGACAGCATCATTGTTAATATTGCGCACGATGCACTGCTCAATATGCCATATGCATAGCCTATGCGATGAATCTGGCCACACCAGCCCGATTGCTCTCTGCATAGCCAGGTCTCCATCAGTGATCACAGACACCGGATGCTTCTGAGCCATGGCTTTAGAGAATGTGCGAAGCATCCACACATACGACTCAGTTGTCTCCTGAGAAGTAACTCCGCATGCAAAAATAACCGTGCTGCCATGCTGATTCACCCCGACAAAAGGAACAAGGGGCATGTTGTACCGGTTCGTTTTGTAAGTGCTATCAAACACTACGACATCACCAAATACTCCGTAATCAAGCCGACTTTGAGTATCACACCATAGCAGTCCCGTGAGGTGCCCTTTCTCATCGGTCTTGTGGTCAAAGAAGAAATCGGGATCCCTACGTGAGCATTCTGTCAGGTAATTGATGACCGTTTGAGCATCACCAGCAGCAACTGTCTCCTCCTTATTGCGATGGCAGAAATTATACAAGTCCCTTTTTGTAAATCCAACCTTATCATACCCACCATACAGCATTTCCATAATATCCATAATCTGGTGTTTGCGGATCCCGGAAATCTGCATCGCCACAATATCAGCTTTCTGCTCCTCTCGGATTCTTCTATGCGAACGCAAAAGGCAAGCAAGATCTTCTTCCACTATCGGATGGTTGTGCTCGCAGATGAAATCCCTCACATGCCACTGCCCTGTGTTCTGATCCCGTGCAATCACAAGTTTCGCAGGGCATCCAAAACGAGTAAGATTCCGCGGCCTCCGCTTCTTATTCTCCCTCATCAGCTCCTTCTCTTCGCGGAAACCTTCACAGCTGCAAACGAATCGCCGGAGAGTCCTCTCATTGTGGCCTTTGTCCCACTCACAATAGTCTTTCCTGACACTAAATCCTTTCCCCTTAGCATAGTTGTTATAAAACTTGTATCCTTGATCTTCATCATCAAACACCTTCCTAACAATTTCATTGTACTCGAGACCCGCCATTCCCTCCTGCTTAGTTTTAAATATATTAGTGGTGGAAAAAATGGTGGTTCACATATTTCTTCCTCATAACAGAAAATTTCCCAAAACTAGAGTCAAGCAATATAGGCCCTACTACACATAACAAGCATCTGTCAAGCAATATAGGCAGGAACAGAGGGATGAGCACACGATAAGACACATCCTTACTGTCCCTCAAGGTAGAATTGTGGACAAAGCTGAACAAGATTGAAATACTGCCTACAACTGCTAAAGGTTTGGTATGTCGTATATGTATCTCACAAGGCACAATCTACTGTAAAGCAACATGGCAGTTTGGCAGATACAGCAGAGCAGCCAAAGTGCAAGGAATACCAGTAGACTTAACCACATTTTGTCAGAAACAGCACACCCAAATGCAATAATGAGAGAAGCAACCTCTCCCCCACAACACAAGGAGCAATGCACTGGTTTCATTTTCTCACCAAACGCACCAATAGAAACTCTGCCCTCTGCAGACATGACGAACTGGGGCAGGCATTTGATCAAACACACCACACGTGATCAGAGACTCTAAACGAGATCCATATATGCCATATCACAGAGCAATCCGCAATTCGTCACATAGATAACAAAGTGAGCACACTTCAAGGCATATTGCTGCATCAATGATTTCATTTTCCACAACAGTTAGAAAATAACTCGTCGATGCACAAAGAGACAAAAATCCTCCAGAGATCTCTGCTTATCTTCACGAACCTAAACTCAAGCAGGCATTTGATCGAACACCTACAGTACGCAAACCGAACCCCAAAATTCACAGACATGTACATCCACCAACACCACAACAAGCATCTCACCAGTGGTGTGTATCAGACTGAGGGCGAGGGCGCGCCGGGAGTCGATGACGAGGGCGAGGGCACGACGCCGGCGGCGGCAGTGGAGAGAGCAGCAGGGCGGCCGCGTGCCAAGAAATCGACGAGGGCAAGGCGGGGGCGGCTTCTGTTCGTCCTGGAGGCAACCGGTGGGAGCGACGGAGGCGGCTCTGCGGAGTCGTGGCTAGTCCGTGCGCGCGGGTGGGGTAGGGGAGGCGCGCGGCGGCGCGGCGCGGGTGGGGGACGGAAGGCGCGTGGCGGCGCGGCGCGTGTGGGGGACGGAAGTCGCGTGGCGGCGCGGCACGTGTGGGGGACGGGAGGCGCGCGGCGGCGTGGCTAGGAGCGGGGAGAGCGGCGTGGCTAGGACGGGAGGCGCATGGCGGCGGGGCTGCGGCGTGTGAGGAAGAGGGCGACGCGGGCGGCGGCGTGAGTCGGGCTGGGGGGGGGGGGGGAGGGGGAGACCGGGTGACCGGGTGGGGTGGGGGGGGGGGGGAGGGGGGTTTGACATCATGATTACCATACTATCCTTGGTAAATTAAATTAACTTAAAACCATTATTTTGAGTAGGTATTAGGAGGTAATAGAAGGTATTGGGAGGATATTCCAAGCATTGTAAAAGGGCTCAGTAAGTTATGCTAGGTAATGTTCCTGTCACTGTTTTCCGCCCAAAATAATGAGATGTCACAGGCCAATACAGAAAAAAAAAATTTCAGATGTGGTTGAACTTTGCTAAACTCCTTTTCTCTCCATTGGTTAAATAAAATTATATCAGATAACAGCAACACCAGATAGTACTTGCGTATGCTTTGAAAAACATGATTTTTTTATTGTGATATTTTTTCACGGGTTATGTTGTGCGTTATAGCAGATTGACTAGCAGTTTTATTAGCAGATTGACTTGGATGCTAAGCTTTGCCTCTTTTGTTATAATATGATTCTCAGGAACAGCATTGCATTTTCAGTTTGCAATCAAACAAGAGTGATTCTAAACTATGATCCTACGTCTAGCAAGTAAGAGATGGGCGTCGGAAGCGCGCTAGAGTCGGGTTCAGTGGTTTCAGATTCTCTAGCAGTAAAATCCATGGTATTTCCTATACGTGGCCAGGATAGTCATCTTCTTTTTTGATCAGAATATTGCCAAGCCAGTACATCTAGAAACAGTGCTATACATATGTTGACTTTTGAACATTCCTCTTGAAAATTTGTCTGTGCATTATTACTTTTGAAGAACATTATGAATCTCTTCTCCCTACCATCCTCCTAGACCATGCATTGAGGGATAAAAGGGATTACAAATTCCTTGGGCTTGTTCAGCATGTAAAGAAGCCGCTGTAGCGGCTGCTTGAGAAATAACTGCGAACACTGTAGCGGCTGTTTGAGAAATAAATGAGAACACTGTAGCAGCTGTTTACTGTAGCGGCTGATATGGGCAGGCGAACAAGCATTTGTAATTCCTTGACATAAAGGGGATTACAATTCAAACTCGAGTCAATACAAAAGGAAAATAATGATCTTTTTCATGCTTCCATTATGTGGAAATTAAAGGAAAATAGTCAACCATGATATGGAATGGAAAAATTGTATCACTATAACATATATAGGTTAATCGTTTTTGCGATGGTGGATTCAAGATTATGAAAAATTACAATGCCTTATAAGAATTGTTAATCCTTATTCTATAATTATTATAAAAATATGCATAGTAAGTTACTTCCATAGCAACACACGGGCAGTTTACTAGTACTAGTATAATACTAGTACGCCCGATCTCTGCTCTGTGTCTCTGCGCGCAACAGCCATCTGGCCGCCTGGTCCTCGCTTAAACAACATACTTTTACAGTATATATGAGCTAGCGCTTTGGTATTATTAGATACATCAACCATGAAACATTTTTTTTTCATAATAGAAATTATGCATCTCTTTATATAAATTCGGTTAAATAACTAAAAAGATCAATCAAACTATATATATGGACGAGACCATGCATGAGGACACGGAGGCTCCGATCGATCTTATCTCATCCCAGCGCCCTTCAATTCTCTGCCACTCACAAACAAACCAACAGTGCGGGCCCACTGACATATGGGGCATGTGTGTGTATATACTCCCTCCCACTGCACGTCACCGACACAAAATTTGTTCGCCTTTCCAGATCATGGTGTGTGATACACGTCCCTTTTTGTCTTCTGCGTGTCGTGAAACATCGGCGAGAGATCATGTGTGATACACGCGCGTTGGCCAGGGCCGTTTGTCCGTGGCCATCCACCACGACAGCGCGAACGTGCCGCACGCGAAGCGCACCAGCTGCACCGACAGCGCGAACCTGCCGCACGCGAAGCGCAAGCACCGACAGCGCGAGGCCCTGCTGGAACGGCACCGTGATGCGCCCCAGCGAGCCGTCCGCGTCGATGAAGTCCGCGTCCGCGAGCGTGATCGCCGCATATGGCCTCACAAACTCCGCGCCGGCGTTGTTGCAGGCGACCTCGGGCACGCTGCACGAGCCACGCACTCCGGATGCTACCTTGGGGAGGGAAAGCGCCGGCGGACCTCCGGATGCACTCAAGTTGCTCGATGAAATGTGAGAGAGAGAGGGAAGAGGATGGAGGGAAGAGAATGATGTGGCGTCTGACATGTGGGACTCACTACTGATGTGGATTCTGACAAGTGGGATCCACGCACTACGTCTGCAAAACCACCAAGTAAAACAGCCAAGGGAGAAAAAAAATCCTATTTTGCGAGTTAAGGGAGTTCGGTTACCCGGTTTTGTAATTGAGGAGGAAAAATCGGACTCGAGCAAGGGTTGAGGGAGACGCTATGGACTTTTTCCTATTTCCACTGATGCCCCAACTGTAGGGGGGCTGGGCGGCGAAATTAAATGGACCGGGTCATTTCATGCTGGGGCGGCCCATTTGGCCACCTTTAGTCGCCATTCGCCAATGCTTGTCGTCTTCTCGCTGGTGTTGACATCACGAACCTCAGAACCGGCGACAGGTGTTCACGTCACAATTTCATAGGTTTGTTAAAACATTAAAATATTGCTTTTAATGTTTTGACAAACCTATGAAATTGTGATATAACTGAGCACTGTGAGATAGAGTTTCATTTCACAAAGCAAGAGCACAATTCTGATGTGGCACTCTTAAAGATATTGACGAGGTGGCGTGATACACGACCCACTATAGTGCACATACAGCAGACGGCAGACGGCACCAGACAGGTTCCTGTTGGTTCAATAATTGTCCTTGTTTCCTATAGCATAAACATATGAAACATATGTTGCTTAATATGCATGGATACCTACCACCTTGTCGAGTCCATGTGAGCGAGAGTTTCGCCTCCTGTTTAAGCTAGCTTTTGCAGTTCCGGCCGTGGCTATAAATAGGAGCCTGTGTTTTATCACCTTCCATAGAAAGACAACTTACACAAGTTTTATCACCTTCCATAGAAAGACAACTTACACAAGTTGAGTCAAATAGCACCAACACTAGCTAGCTAGCAATGGCCACAGGCACCGATGATCCCACCATGGAGACTTGTGACGACGTCGTCTCCGACTCCACCATGGAGCCCTGTGGCGTCATCTCCCATGTCCCCATGGTGGGCAGAAGCTTCCCCATGAGCGTCGCCTCCGCCAATAATTTCGAGGTCACTCGTGGCTTCGGTGGAATCGTGGATAACGCCAAGGTGAATGTCGGCAAGCTGTATCTGCGCCAAGTCTTTGCTGGCTGGAGCGCGAACCAGTCGGACGTGATACAGCGCCAAGGGCTAGGTCAAACTGCTGTGAACAACTGGGGGATCTATGACGGCCCTGGCCCCCAGGCGAAACTGGTTGCCAGAACGCACGGCATGCACACACTTTCCGGGAAATGGTACCATTGGTTCAGCCTCGAGTTTGAGGTTGAAAGGTAACACTCTTATGGCTAGTTTGTTGTTGTACAGCTTTGTTTCACCTGTAAGGCCAATAATAATATATATTGTTCATTGTTGTGCATGCAGGTTCAAAGGGTCCACTCTTCAGGTTATGGGAGCTAATGATGAGAACGAAGACAATGAGTGGGCCATTGTAGGTGGGACCGGTGAATTCGCAATGGCACGTGGTATCATCAACAGAAGAGTATACAGATATGTATACCCTCAATTAACACAAGAGCTTTCTATTGAATTCTTCTGCCGCATGAAGGAGGTAAGCATGTAATTAATTCCAGGTCGTCTCCTCGCAAAAAAAAAAAAAATTCCTGGTCGTCCACTTTGCATTATATATTCTGGTCTCGGATATCTGATCACTTTTCATTAATTATACATGTGGTAAAATACTCTTATCGTTTCTTTTCTGTTATTCGAATGATCAACTCATTGTTGGGGACCCCTACTATCATGTCTAGCTAGGGCTCAATTACATAGCTCCGCTCTCTCATTTTGTTGGCCTAAACCTACACTCCGCTCTCTCATTTTATTGGCCTAATTAAACCAACACTCCTGATGCACGGTCCTTCATATTCAGGTCCCTGCTGCACCTAGAAAGAGAGGAACAGTTGGTGCAAATACAGGCATCCTTTGGGAAATGGAAGGCAAATCCCAACGTCTAGAAAATGTGACAATCTACCATGTTGGTGCGGTTGAAGGGTTTCAATTTTCCTATGCCGACGAAGATGGGCAAATCCGCACCCCTGGTACTTGGGGTAAAATAGGTCCTGATCCCCTCCGCAAGACGGATGTGAGTAGATTCCATACTTTACCATGCATTATTTGTGTGCGGTTGTTTTGCAAATCATGTTGGTCCATGTCTGCCTTCATTCATCATAGAAAAGACGATGCAATTCTATGTATCGTTAAAGTCAAACTAACTTAAACTTACTGGTTTTATGATGGAAAATATTATCAATCAGTAAGACTCCAGATATAGGTATATATATATATATAATTCCATGCAAAATCGTACTAGCTATGTTTTTTTACATGTTGTATTAGTTTTGTTCCAAGTCAAGAATTTGTATACTTGACTATATGGATTCATAACATAAGATTTATGTTTTTAGATTTACTATGAGAAATACTTTTATAGTATATAATTCATATATATGTTGCGAAACTATAAGGATGTTTTGAAATTGATTAGATGGTTAAAGATAGTAACGTTTGACTTAAAGCACTGCCACCTATGAAACAAAAGAACAGAGAGAGTACGCGTATACTTGCTTATTTAGTAGTATGATATAAGAAGGTAATATCTTTTTTATTTAAATTAAGATAGCTTGACTTAAGATTATTTTGGAATTTTACCTTTTTGGGAGAGGGACAGAGGTAGTAAATAGCCATATATACGCCACACTAATTAATAAATACTTGATGATATATCTTTTTTTTTTGCTCGTCTTCACTAATTCTGTGCTGTTTTACAGATAACGTTTGGCCCATCAGAGTTTGTGAGGCAGATCAAAGGGGCTAAAAGAGGCCCCTGGCTGTCAAAATTTGAGATCGTCACCACCCACAAAACTTATGGTCCTTTTGGAGTTGACAACGGCGATCCATATTTCAACTATACCGTTCCGGAGGGTGAGACCGTGGTGGCCTTCTTTGCAACAACTGAATCCCCTTACGTCAATACGATTGGTGTTTACACCATCTAAATCAATTCAGTATTCGACCCTGCTGCAGCTACGTACCTGCATGTTCATCAGAGTTTTTGATTTCCTCCCATTTCCGCAGTTCCAACAATAAGATGGCTAGCCAACAAGGGTGTGTCGCCCTTGTCTAGGCCTTTTCCCTTTGCAATGTTCAATGATCGATGTTTTCAGAGATTGTTTTCTTCAGAATAAAACAGATCCATGTTATAAAGTGGCTCCTATTTTATTCATAAATTACAGAAATAATATCGAAATTTTAAGAATTACAGAAATAATAGCATCTAGAGCACTACTGGGCGTGCGAAAAGGACGTTTTCGTGCCCTGGGCGCATACGAAAATTGCGTTGTCACGTGATGCATGGGAATACGAAGATGCATGGCTTTGTGGTGTGCTGAGCAGACGATCGAAAATGCTGTATGCTGACGTACTGCACTCCAATTCGTGCGCTGGTTGTTCGAAACGCCTAGCTAGGCACAGCAACGAAAGGAGAACACGAGCCTGGAGCCCCAAGCACTGCCGTCAGAGTCTAGATTCGTCCTCCTCCTCCTCCAAGTAGCTAGCTTGAGAAGGCTGGGCTTCGTGTAGCCATGCATAGAAGATAGGAGGCTTGGTGGTCCAATTCCACAATGGATCCATAGACTCCCGTGTCCGAGTCGACGGCGTGCTTGAAGCAAAGGATAAGCTAGTGCCACAATTACTGCCTTGCCTTGGCCGCGCGAGCTGTAGGAGGAGCGGCTGCCGCGCGCACACTCCATCGCTGGAGGCCTATGGTGACCTGATCGCCCTTGGCCAAGCAACCAAACATAGACGTCCTGGCTTGCACAAGCTTAGAAGTCCGCTGGCTATGCAATCAAAAGCAATCTTACCTAAGCCTGGTCAGAGTTAGCCACAACAACCAAAAACCGATGTCTTGGCTAGCTTTAACCTGGATTGACCTTGCCATGACTTATTCCTAGCTAGGCTAATTCTAAGCCAAGCAGCCAAACGTACCCATAGGCGCCCAACCCCACCACCACCGCCGCCTACATATTGCTGTAGCGACCCGTTGTCAAAAACCACTAAAAATTTGAACTTTTAAAAACTTTTCAATTAAAATCAATTTGTTAGCTTAGTTAATAGCAAAACCAAAAGTTTTTGAATTCTAAAACGTGCACAAACATCACCATGTGCATTTTTGAGTTTCTTGGCCTTGTTTGAGTGTTTGTTTGAATCTTTCTTTTTGAATGAATTCAAAATTCATTCAAAATCAATCCCAGGAAAAAGATCAAACCATTTCCTTGTTATCGGGCCGCCCCCTTCCTTTTCTCTCCCGCCGGCCCAGCTCCCTTTTCCTTTTCTCTCCCGCGCCCGGCCCGTTGCGGCCCATTTCTTTCCTCCCCGGGCCAGCTGCGCCCGGCCCGTCTCTCCCTCTCTCCCGGTCGCTGACAAGTGGGGCCCACGCCGTCGCCTACCTCCAGCCGCGCGGCGCAAATCACGCGCGCGCCCATTCCGGCGTGCTCCCTTGCCGCCTCGGTCACCTCCGAGCTCCAGTAGCGGCACGAGGGCAACGCGCGCAGCTCAACCACTCCCTGCGACGTCCCGTCGTCCTTCCCCGAGGACGTTTCGCGCGCGCCAAGTCTCCTCAAAAGCCGGCGAGCTCCATTCCTCCGACGTCAGCCACAGCAGCTCCCTCTCTCGCTCCGTCCTGTCCGGTGAACTGCAGCCTCACCTTCCATGCGTCACCGCCGTCAAATCCTGTCCGCGAACCGCCTTCGGCCGTCGCATCGGCATTAACTCCGGCGAGAAATATCTCGCCGGCGAAACCGCCTCTCCGAACCGCCATTGGCGGCTATAAAGCAAGCCGAGGCCCCTCTCTCTTCCTCCGTTCTCATTCACTCCCCTTCACTCCCTCCCGAGCACCACATGAGCTTCCTTCGCATTTTTCCCCATTCCTGGCGCGAACTCCGGTGAGCTCTCCCCTCTTCTCCGGTGAGCCCCGCTTCTCTTTTCTCGTCGAATTCATGGCTCAGTCCCCTGCTTGACGCCGTGATGCTCTTCGTTGGTGCAGCCGTGCCCCGTACGAGGAGATCACTGGCCAACCCTAGCCCGCCGTGCTCGACCTCGCCGCCGACCAACTTTTCGTCGCTCTCTTGCCCGTCCAGCAGCACGGTGAGCTTCACCATCACCTCCTCTTCCTTTCGCGCCTCTTATCCTTCTTCTTTTCCGTTCGCGTATGCTACTTTACCAAGCGCCGCCATGGCCGCCGCGCTCAACCATGGCCGTTGCGTAGGCTCCGTAGGTGTACTCCGTGCCGCGCTCCGCCGGCGGCAGCTGTCGTCGGCGACCCCTCCGGCGATGCGCCGCCGCGCGCACCCCTCCGTCGCCGCGTTCTGACCGTGTCGCGCCGGCGTCCGACGTGGCTGCCACGTCAGCGCGCGGGCCCGCGACGACCGGGTCGCCACCGCCACGTGGCAGACCCGGTGCACGGTGGACCGGCCGCTTTTCCATCCGGTCCACAGCACACGTGGACCGAGTCCACAGCACAGTGCCGCATAGTGACCCGGCCCCGCTGACCCCACATGTCAGCCTCTTATACTCTCTGTAATTGCTACGTGCACCCGGATCTGTACACAGAAACCCATTTCAAGCACATTTCCAATATCAGAAAAATCCCAGAAAATTCCCAAAAATACCTTATTCCCTTCTAATCATTTTCCAACCCTTGTTTGATCCAGATTAATTAGGATTGTGGCTAGACTTAATTGTCTAGCTTAAACCTGTTTCCTTTTCCAAACTTCAAAAATCTTCATCTTAGCCCCAATTTTGGCGAAACTTGCGCCAAAATTCATCTAAAATCATATTCTATCCAGTGTCACCAAGATCAACTCCCCTCTGGTTTTATTTGGATTTTATTTGATTTATTGCTCTGTTAATTTGTTTGTGAACGGTAGATTTATCTTTTGTTAAATCGTTAGATACTCAAGACGAAGAGGCTGAGGATCCTGATTACGAGGATTTAGAGGAAGAAGAGCTTGGTGAAGGCAAGTCTAACTCCCTTTGATCATATTGATCCTATGTTTGCAAATATCCTAATTAGAGCTGTTTATAAATAAATTGCATGGTATTTAAATGAATTTAAATGCTAGAATGGTCCTATGCAATATTTGATTGCCTGCCTTGACTTGATTATATCCAGTATCCTTGTTAACCCTAGGAATCAACATCATTAATTTAATTAATGAATTGTTGATATGCTCACTGCTTAGGACTTTCACCATGTGTTTAATTAATACTGCTCACATGATTTTCGTGTAAAATGCGTGTGTCTTGGTGGTGTGTGTAAATGTGAAATTGGGTGGTTTAATAATAAGTGCAACCCTAGTGAGGGATGTTTTTGGCGGGATCAGGCGAGGTAGTCCTCAGTGGGGAGGCTATCTCTGGGACGCCCTTCCACGTGTGGATTGGCTATTGAAGATGCCTGGTTCGGTCGTATAAGGACCGGTTCTTGTGCCGCCTTTGCCTAGCACCTCTCGCGCAGCCACAAGCCGTGAATGGGCACGGGATTGGAACCACACCCTACTAGTACTCACCCGGTACCCCCCGGAGGCAGGAGATTGCAACGGAGTCCCAGGAGAAGACTCGTTCGTTGGTGGGTGTTCGAGATCCGGCATTTATGACTGGCCATATTATTATGATTGTGAAGCCCCTGGTGATGTCCGTGGGGGATGCCGTGGTGGTACGAAGTAGTACAGAACCTTTAGTGGGACAGTCCAAACTATGACGATAGGGAGGACTGGACCACCTTGTGGGGAAATTTGTGCACCCTTGGCCAAGGTTAAGAAACTTTCCGGAAAGCCGTGTTCCACGGTATTGGACAACGTGAAAGCATCGGCCACACTATGATTAGATTTTCCGCGTGAGTTTCCTTGGTGTGTTTTTGGAAAACGCCGGTTTGGAGCCGTGTGCTGGTTGTCGGCCAGTGATAAAATTGAGGAACTGGCGGGATGGATTGCATCTCTCCCAGGGCCGCCCAACCCCACTAATCTCTACAGATACTTGATTAGAATTGCGAAATGCTTTGTTTTCAAAACAACTCTGCATAAACTTGGCTTTCTCGCCTTGTCGATAAAACTCAGCCTATCCTTTGATAATCCCTTGCATAATCATACCCCTCGTGTTAGGCTTGCTGAGTACCTTATGTACTCACCCTTGCTTAAATCATTCAGAAGATGAGCCCGAGTATGACTTTCAAGCTGATGGTGATGAAGAGTAAAGTTTGGCCTTCACTCAAGTGGTGCCTGTAGGAGTGGAGCCCTGTCGTCTTCCGCTAGATTAAGTGTTAGCTCTGGCTGCTGTGTCAGCCTTTGAGCGTGATGCCTGTGAGTGTTGAGGCTGCTCGCCTCTTTTGTATCAAGACCTTTATGTATTAAAAAGGCTTGTAATGACTCTCGGTAATATAAATAAAGTATTTGCTGTGAAGCATTCTGTGAAAGTGTCGTATCAGCTACTGATCCAGGGACTGATACGGTAAACACTAAGTACTTCAGAAATGGGGTACGACAATTGCTGTCCTCTTGCTCCTTTTTGCTGATGATGAGTATTAAGATCCAGAAGCATTCACAACTGGTTGCTGTGTCTTGGCTATTCGCTCATGTATACATGTTGAAAGTTGAGTAGTTGAATATATGTTTTACCGCTTGATTATTAGGAACAATCAGAAGAACAAACCGTGTCCTGAAACTTATCTATCAGAAGTCATATATGCCTTATGGATCCAGGAATCGGTGTAGCCGCAGTATATTTCTGTTGTTGGGTAGTGATTACGTGATTCTAATGCACGGGGCCTCCCGTGTAATTTGCGCACACAACGCAGACGACGTTTCATTCCTGTGAACGAGCACTACGGGAAAGGTCTCCTAGACCCTTTGCCGAGAGTTTTTCATCGGGCACTTGGCAAAGAGGGCGTATGCCGAGTGCTCAGAGGAGATCTCTCGGCAAAATGTGAACACTTGGCAAAAAGGGTGTTTGCCGAGTGCCGGACGAGGGGCATGGCAAACTAAATATTTACCAAGTGCTCAACAGCCGACACTCGGCAAATATGTGGCGGCTCTCGGCAGACAGCAGAGCACTCAGCAAAGCCGTCCCACGTGGCGCCCACATACGAAGCCGTGAGCGAGGGAGTCGGTCTGCTAACCCTTTGCCGAGTGTCAAAGACCCTGTTGCCGAGTGCTGCCAAGTCAGCTTCGCATGTGTGAAAATTAAGCCTTTACCGAGTGTCATACACTGACACTTGGCAAACTTTTTTTTTTCATGTTTTGGGCCACAATTTTGTATTTTTCGTGACCCATTTGTTATATTTAAGTTATTTATTTCATTCAAAGTATTTATTGAAGATAAGTCAAATTTGAACTATAAGTGACTCGTATAATGAAATCAAGTGAATGGAAATATGATATTCATGTTTCTGAGTCATGGTGTATCTAAGAAACAAAAGGAAATTTCGCGTACTTTGTATATGAAATATCACCAAGAATGTGGCGTCGAATTGTATTTTAATTTTATAAAATGGAAATGATGTGTGAAAATTACAAGACTCCCATAAGTTTCATGATATCATACGTGGAGGTCGTGGTAAATCGTAGAAAACGTTTCGCACAAGTTGGCACGTACGTTGCTTACAAATCGGAACTTTTCCGAAGAAGATCCATAGTGTTGAGAAAGGTTCATTTAGATTTCAAATCAAAATGGGATGGTCGACTTATGGTTTCACTCTAAATATTTTCTATAGACAAAAGAACATATAAAATGTATCATGACAAAGTTTGGTTAATTTTTGAATTTGTTTGAGATTTTTTTAAAAAAAATTGAACTGAAAACAATAACTCTTTGCCGAGTGTCCACAGAGCGACACTCGGCAAACAATGTTTGCCGAGTGCTGTCGGCGTGGCACTCGGCAAACATTATTTGCCGAGTGTCCCTGTGTTTGCCAAGTGCGCCAGATCGGGCACTCGGCAAACAATTCAGATAAGACCCGGGCGCGGCCTTCTCCTTTACATTCTTCTCGTCTTCTCACGCCCACCCGCCACCGCCCCTCTACCGCCGCGCCCGCCGTGCCCCACCACCGCAACGCCGCCCTCCCCCACGCCGCGCCATGCCCTCCCCCGGCCCGCCGCATGTGCGTTCGTTTAAAGAAAGCAGGCCAACGAGATGCTGCACGCCCGCCAAAATCAAGAGGTGAGAAAAAAAAGCGGCAGGATTATTCAAAGCGGAAAGGATTGGAATAGAGGTTTCGTACGAAGGATTCAACAATATGAGGTCATGGAGGCGTTAAAAAAGATGATAGCACGCAAAGGCAATGGGTCCAGTATCCCTATTGAGGTATGGAGATGCCATGTAGACATAGCGATAGTATGGCTGATGAAGCTTTTCAACCTCATCTTTTCAGAAAAACAAAATGCTCGAAGAGTGGAAGGGGAGTACACTAGTACCAATATTAAAGAATAAACGGGATATTCAAAGTTGTACTAATTACCATGGAATTAAGCTGATGGTCCACACAATGAAGCTATGTGAGAGGGTCAATGAGTATCACCTGAGTAAGATGACAAGCGTAATCAAAAATCAGTTTGGTTTCATGCCCGGAAGGTCAACTATGAAGGCAATTTTCCTAATAAGGAAACTCATGGAGAGATGCAGCAAACAAAAGAAAGGCATTCATATGGTCTTCATTGACCTGGAGAAGGCATATGACAAAGTACCTAGGAATGTCATATGGTGGGCCTTGAAAAAACACAAAGTCCCAACAAAGTACATTAATCTCATCAAAGAAATTAGAGTGCATAGGATCAGCTTTGAGCCCTTTATCTCTTTGCGTTAGTGATGGATGAGGTCACAAGGGATATACAAGGTGATATCCTTTGGTTTATGCTCTTCGCAGATGATGTGGTGCTAGTTGACGAGAGCAGGAGTGGTGTTACCCAAAAGTTGGATATGTGGCGTCACACTCTGGAATCAAAAGGTTTTAGACTAAGTAGGTCTAAAACAGAGTATATGGAGTGTAATTTCAGTACTATGGAGAATGAGGATGGAGATGTCAGCATTGATGTTCAAGTAGTACCCAAGAAAGATAATTTTTGTTACTTGGGATCGATGCTACATAAAAAGGGAGATATCGATAAAGACGCCAGACACAGAATTAATGCTGGATGGTTGAAGTAGTGACAATCTCCAGATGTTCTTTGCGACACTAGGGTGCCACTAAACCTAAAAAAAAATTCTACAGGACAGCGATCCGACCTGCTATGCTTTATGGAGCAGAATGTTGGCCTACTAAAAGATGAGATATCTAACAATTAAGCGTAGTAGAGATGCATATGTTACGATGGATATGTGGCCATACAAGAAGAGATCGAGTCCGGAATGACGACATACGAGAGAGATTAGTAGTGGCGCCAAATTGAGGAAAAGATTGTACAACACTGCTTGAGATGGTTTGGACAAGTCCAACGGATATCCGAGGAGACGCCATGTTGTGGTTGGCATTGTCGTCGAGGTTGGCAGCGGTGGAGCGGCGCCAGGGCAGCAGCCCGGCGGCGCCCTAGAGCAGGGGGTGGCGGCGTGGCTAGGGAAAGGGGGGGGGGGGGGGGGGGGGGAGCGGCGGCCAGAGAGAGAGAGCTGGGGAGGAAACCTCCTTTTCTTTCTTAATTATACCTAGTTACATGCCCCTATATTTATAGGGGGAGCCGACTTGTCCGCTAAGAAAGAATCCAACCTAGATCTAATCTCGAATTACCTAATTTATCAAGACTATCTCGAATTACCTAATTTAAATGACTCTCCCAGGTTTATCTATTTATTTCCAAAACCGACTCGATCTACCCTAGCCACTTTTAGGAAAGACGGGGCCGCGGGGCTGCGGCCCCCTCCTGGCACGCCGTCCAGGGCGACGGCCGCCTGGGCCCTCCGGGCCGCCGCCGTAGCCCGCCGCGTCGTCGTCAATCACATTCTGGCCCATTACATGCCACTACATAGCGGGATAATTCAACGCCCCGAAAATGTGAAAAGAGGCAGAGATCGACCAACCTTGACTTGGGCGGAGTCGGTGAAGAGGGATTTGAAGGATTTGAATATTGCTAAGGAGCTAGCCATAGATAGGAGAGCGTGGAAGCAAGCAATCCATGTACCGGAATCTTGATTTCAACCCTTTCACTACGGGAATCAGTTGCTTTGCCGAGTTCCGGCCGAGGCACTTGGCAAAGCCTGTTTTGCGCTCGACAAAGGCTTTGCCGAGTGTTGCACTTGGTAACCTTGGAACGGCAAAGGGGCCCTTTGCCGAGTGCCTTTTGTCGGGCACTCAGAGGCTTTGCCGAGTGCCTGGCTTGGCACTCGGCAAAGCAAACGCGCCGTCAGGTCCTGGAGTAGACCTGACGGAGGCTTTGCCGAGTGACCCGAAAATGTGAAGAGAGGCAGAGGTTGACCAACCTTGACTTGGGCGGAGTCGATGAAGAGGACGAGCAAAGAGCTAAGTGTTGACGGTCCTTAACTCCCGTTTTGACCGTCAAATACCTGCACCTTTTGGATCATACAACCACCACCAAGGGTAGACATAGGGCTTAATTTTAACGGACTCCGCTAGTCTTGGTGAATTTGTGGGTGCAGGTCTAATTCATATGAACAGAAGGAAAAAGGAGCCCAAAACATCACAATCCAAAGCGTGGATTTTGCCCGCAATAAGGAAATCTCCCCTAAAAGCCCAAAATCAAGGACACAGGCTCGAAGCCCAGGCATATCACCAAAATTTGGGAAAGAGAGAGGCCACAACACACACCAGAGGAAGCCCAGACCCAGGGGGGCCCAGCCCACGTCGGCCGACGCCCCTAGGGGGATCGTGCGACGCCCTGTTATATGTTTCTAGAATAGACGGTGTTATCAAGATTCGATTGGCAAGTCATTTCATGACTTTATCTCTTCAAGGATATTGTCTTCGCAAATGATTCACTTCTGTGAACACTTTCCCTCTTTTACAAGAGGCTCTGTAAGAGACTTATGTCATCCTTCTGAGAAGACTTTATTTGTTGCGATAATTCTTTTCGGGAATTACTCATTGTCCTTCAAGGATCTAGTCATTCGGATTTGCATAATCCTGTTGACTAACTGCATATTTATTCATCATTTATATTTGCCAAACGATGCAACAGAACTTCATTCGTAGTATGAGAATATCAGTCTTTCAGAGACTTATGAACCATATACTTTCACCATTACGGTTCATATACTCAATTGCATTCTTCATTGACCCGATTGTAACGCTACAAGCGTCTTTGCCATGGACTTTGTTGCCGGATCCGGGTTCTCTCTTTCATGAGGAAAATAATTGCAATTCATTAGGAGATGTTGTACAACTTTTCTTCTATTCTCATATTCTTCGATTTTTCTTCATTTCCAACACTTCCGTGTGCACAATGGTGTTGGGTTCTCATCTTCATGATGATGACCTCTTTTCATGAGGTTCTTGATTCTTCTTCATGAAGTGTTCTCTTCAAGAGATGGAGGAGTCATGCTTCTTCCATGCATGAATAGATTCAAATGACAAGTGTCCATTGTAGAATCCAAAGGCGTCCCAATAGATTCATGATCAAGGACAAACAAGTCGACCGGCGCTATAAGCACAAGCGTCCCTGTGTATATCACACACAGTATTCGGTTTACTTCGTGTAAACTTAATTTCTGGTTAATAACTTCTAGTTACTCCTCTCTTCAAGATTATTCTGGCATTACGCTTCATGCATACATATACGCTTCGTGCGCATATTCAGTGCGTGATTCCATTCCTGCTTCAAGCTTCAAGGAATGATAATGTAAGGCATTCAATTCTGGGTTCATTCTCCCCTAATGCCGACATTATAGCATACAATCTCTAGTGATATCCCCTATCATAGGCATTCAATTGACATAACGTCCAGGTTATATCACCAAACTTCAAGTGGGAGCCCATTCATGTATGCAAAGATGGTGAAATATTTGCTAAATATTCACGCACTTATGATAATACATGCAGTGAGCTGGACATGCTCTCAATTCAGGATGGAACAATTCTATCATGTCAGAAAAACAATGATAATGTCTAGCTTCTGTTGGCATTTCACCTTATCATTCTCCTTGAATGATGTAGCATTTGCTTCATGCAATGCTATTGAGCCAGTATAATGAGATATATGATCATGCAAGATCATCTCATTCTCCTCCTAATCCTGCTGCAAGGCAGTACTCAGGCCTACATATCAAATGTAGTTTTCTGGCTACTCACACAAGTGAGCTTAGGGTCGAAGGTAGAGAGAGATAGTATGTATGAGATCCTTGCTACTACCAAGTCAAATGCCATAAAGCTTCATGCTAGCGACATTCTCATACAATCGGTATAATAATCCTCAAATGTCTTGTATTGTTGAAAGCGTTGGTGCGGCCATTCACGCTCAACTTTTAAGATAGATTCAATCATCTCAAAAAATCTCTTTCAGAGAGTGCCACAAGACATGTGGACTATTTTCATTTATGCTTTTATCCTTCAGGATAATACTTAAGTGATGTCTCAGAAAATACAGTTTCTAAGTTTCCTCCACTTCAGATGGATTAGTATCCTCATTCTTGGGTTTAATCATCTTCAAGAGATTTTTACCACACAAGAGGATTTCATCATCACGTGACCAAGATAAATAGTTAAAACCATTCATGGCAAGCACATCGAATTCACATTTCGCTGCTTGAGACATCTACAAGATGTTCATATGAAAGTGCATAGGTTTACTTCTGAGTAAATAATTTGTATAATGCAAAAAGTAGTGGATTAAAATCTCGAAGAAAGACCTAAACCATGTTTCTATGATTAAAGGCACTTTTAATCATGTTTTAGTTCCTTATACATGATATGCATGATTTCAGATAAAGTTACATAGCAGTGTTTTCCTAAACGGCCGTTCAGGCCGTTTAAACAGCGTCTAAACGCTAGACGGGTGGCCACCGTCTATGCCGTTTAGGCCGTTTAAAACCCGTTTTTTAAAACCCGTTTAATCCGTTTAAAGCCCGTTTAAACAGCCGTTTAAATCCCATTAAACCTAAATGATGGTCGACCGACTGTCTACCGTTTACCGTCTAGGAAAACACTGCATAGTAATTATGCACAAACAGGGGTTAAATAGCAAACACAGCAAGTTATTATGCTTCTGACATAAATTCCCTAAAACCCGAGGTTTTATTTGCAAAATAACAGTGTTCAGACAATTTCCAGTGACTACAAGGTCAATTTTACAACATTTTAGGGCCAAAAATGTAATTTTAGAACAATCTAGGCCAAATTGTAAAAATTATGATTTGCGGGTTCAATTCTGGAAAACTTTGAGGTCTTTTTCACAAAACTTCAGGTCTTATTAATGTTCGGAATTAATTTAATTTCCCTTTTCCTCTAATTGGGCTGATTCTTCAGTCAGCCGGCCATCATCTATCCCGGCCCGTCGTGGCCTACTTGGCCACATATAAGTCACGGCTAGGGTTGCAAACCCTAGCCATTTTCCCTCACTTCCTCCACCCTCTCTCCTGTGCGCCACCACAGCTTTCTTCTCCCCCTCACTCGCCCTTTCTTCTCCCTTACCAGCCCTCACCAGCTCTCCCTCTCTCCCATTGAGAAGGCAGCCGGCGAGCGCGCAGGCCCGTGCGGCGGGGGCGCGGCGGCTCGGCCCGAGGCCGGCTGTCGCCATGGGAGGAGGAGAGCGCGGCGCGGAGGCACGCGCGGAGGAGGCGGCGTGCGGCGCCGTGATGGGGTGAGGCGGGACGACGTGGCGGCGGGCCACGGCCCCGCAAGTCGAGGTGGCGGCGGCGTCGCGGCTCCGGTGACCTGGACCTCCCCCATCCGGCGGTGGAGACCCCCGGTTGGGGCGTCGCCGGCCCGATCCAGTCGCCAGTGGCCGAATCTAGGGGCCGGTGGTCAGATCTGGTGACCACGGGTCGCCGCGGCCATGCGGTGGCCCTTGGCTGCGAGCGGACTGCGGTGCGGTGAGCGAGGCGGCGACGCGCTCAAGGAAGGCGACGGGGCGGCGGGCGCCATGCGGGTCCAGGCGGGTCTGGCTGGACCTGGGCCCAGATTAGAGTTTTGGGTTCGGTCCGAGCCGGGCAAGAGCCATGGGCCCGTCGTCGCGCGATGCGGGCGCTATAGTCGGCGACGAGATCCAGGAGTAGCGGGCCCACAGGTGTAGAAAGTCCGTTGGGTCCGGCGAGTTGCATCTCGCCGGCTTGGGTTAGGGTAGGGTAAGATTCTGCTTCCCTCTCCCTTTTTGTGTAGCTGACGGATGCATGCACGTGGCCTGCAAGCCACTGATTATTGCATAAGGCCGTCGATGGTGCTCGCCAGCGGCGGTGGTGCTTGCAAGCCCCACCACTGTGTGTATGTTTTATGCTTTTCGATTCTGTTTCCCTAACAACACTAGATGTAGGGACGCAATAAATCCTGGTTGGGAAAACCAGGGCCATATGCAAGGGGATTTTCAGATCCATGGCTGCAACGAGCCATCGCGATCAACACTACGAGTAGGTCGATCAATTAGTTTACCTTGCAATTTCTATGCATGTATACCATCCACTGGTCACCATCGCGTAGGATAGAGGACTTAACCGTGTAGGGCGTATACAATGCAATTCTTCAGGACTTCGTAGTTGTTCCCGATCCCGCCAACAACGTCAGGTTGGCGCGGACGTCGAGGTCATTGAGGCACGGAAACCAAGGCGACACACTTCCCGAGGCATGCACGCTTCCCAAGGTCAGCGCGAATCATGAGGCGTGACTTCAACTCGGCGGCTCCTTCTTCTGGTCGGCGACTCCGGTGGCGGAGCGTGCTGATAACGTGTTATAATAACGTAATCGGCGGTAGAGAACAACACACAAAGTAAACAAGAGGCAAGACACAATGTAGGGTGGAGCCTTCTCTTTATTATTCTGAATAAATCAGTGATTATAATGCTTGGGGTGCTACACTATTTATACTCGGGGAGAGGTCCTCTTTCCTTCTAGGATAGGAACTCCTTTGGTAAATTGCTCACATATTGGATTAGAAGTAGGATAGGTTCTTCTAGAACTTCCTTTCTTAGTCCAACTAGAATTATTATAATAACAATTTACTCAAAAGAAAAGAAGAAGTCATGCGGCAGCATCAACACGTTCCGTGCGCGGCGGTGCACAAACGCGTGACCATGCAGAGACGGACGCTGTTGGCGGCGGTGTTGCTGAGTTATCAGGTAAGATTACCAAAAAGAATAGACACGTGGCAAAGGCAATTGGCCTTACACGGCGCCCTGCACCGGACCACAATGCGTATGATAACTTTTTTTTTTTTTGCGAGGAATGCGTATGATAACTGCTGAGACTAAAGCGCCGTCCGCTCAGGGGTTCAAAATTGGAAACCAGACGAGCAAACGGGCGAAAGACAAACTTCTCCCGTCCTCTTCTCTGGCTCGGACCGTCGAGCTCGAGGCAAGCGGCGGCGGCGGCATTGACGAGATGAAGGTCTCCGTGAAGACGCTCAAGGGCGCCAGCTTTCAGATCGAAGTCGAGCTCACCAGCAAGGTATCCATTGCACGCCTCCCGATCGATCTGTCGTCACGGTTCATGGTCGCTGGATAGATTAGGGCACTGCTTCGCGAGATCTGGAAGCACAAGGGTTCGTGGGGGCGAGGTCTTGTGATGGATTCTCGTGCTGGGTGTATGCGCTTGTTAAAGCCGCGAGAGAAGCTTGCGTGAATCCGATCAGATGATGGCCGGTCCCCATGAAAGAGTGGTGTCGACGTCGTCGTGCGAAATTAACATTCACGTGAGGCAGTTAGTAACTGCCGATTTCAGTTTACTAATGCTTTTTGGTCTGCTTTACGATGAATGCTCGATTTGGACTATTGGGTAGTGCGGTTAATGTAAATGAAGTTGAAAAATTCGAGATTATGCTGGCTGCCTGTACAGAAACCTTCAGAAATCAGAATGTTCAGAAATATTTTGGTTTAGCTTTTATATTATGATGTGGATTGTGCAGTTTTAGATTCTATCAGCATCTTCTTATCTGTTTCTTTCAGTCCTGTTTAACTAAACTGCTGATGAGTTTCAAATTAGCAACTGATGTGATGTGGTTTATTAAAACAGGTAGCTGATGTGAAGAAAGTGATAGAGAGTACTCAAGGGCAAGATGTCTACCCAGCTGACGGGCAACTCCTTATACACATGGGAAAGGTGCTCAAGGATGGCACAACCATGGAGGAGAACGATGTTGTCGAAAACAACTACCTCGTCTTAATGATGACAAAGGTAAGCTACCTGTTGATAATCTGGTCAATGCTCCAGCCCATATTTTGTCACCTTAGAGCTGTCTTGCAGCCAATTTTCAAGGTGTAGTACAGCCTATTTTTCTTTTCTTTTGGCCTGCGTATTTCCTGAATGTAAAATCCATGTCGCACTCGATTTCGAACCTCCTCAACTCTCAAAGTTCTCTCTCTCTCCCTCCCTCCCTCCTTTCGGAAATTAACTTGAAATACATTTGAAGATAACTTGAAACCATTTCAAAATGACTTGAAACTTTTCTAAAAAAAAAAATTAAACCATTAGCTGCTTGAAATTTTTGCGAACCAGTAAGAAATCTGTTTGTTACAATTCAGTTTGTTCTGATTTTTGTCGGTGTCAAAGGCATTAGGGGTACTCTTCCTTACCTGCTAGGCACGCACGAGACAACAAGTCTTATCGGGTTGACAGGAGGGAAAGGGCTCGTGGCCACTTTGGTATTGTCCTGTTACATGAATTAAACTATTAAAGTAGCAATTCCTGTTACACGCGCGTGCAAGCTGTCCAAATCAGTTGAGCATCTTTTGGATTCCACTGGAAAAAATATGATCATAACTAGTTTTGATGAAACAGCCATCGGGTTACGTCAAGATGTCAGAAGAAATCCCAGTGCCATCTTCCGAACTGCAAAAGGGCCTTGGGGAGCTCTTGAGGACTGAGACCGGAGCAGACGTCACGTTCATCGTGTCCGGGGAGTCCCTCGCTGCACACAAGAACGTGCTAGCCGCGAGGTCTCCCGTGTTCATGGCTGAGTTCTTCGGCAAGATGAAGGAAAGAACCGACAAGTGCATTGTGATCAAAGAAATGGAAGCCACTGTGTTCAAGGCTATGCTTCATTTCATCTACACTGACACGGTGCGAGAGCTCAATTCCATGCAGGGGATTGTGCCCTCAATGGCTCAGCATCTACTTGTAGCTGCTGACAGGTATGGTCTCAAAAGGCTCCAAATGATCTGTGAGCGAAGGATCGCCCAAGGCCTCAATGCAGGCACGGTGGCAACAACACTGCCTCTTGCAGAGCGGCATAACTGTTCACATCTCAAAGCCATGTGCATCGAGTTCATTGTTGGAGAGTCACCTGAAAATCTTGACACCATCATGGCGTCTGAGGATTTCAAGAGTCTGGAGGCAAGCAACCCCGCAACGTTGACTAAGCTTTTCAAGGCTGCGCACAGGAGGATCAAGAAATGAAAGGTGATTGATGGATGGGTCCTTAGCTAGTCTGGCCAGTGCGTACCAGATAGTAGAGTTACTAGTGTGTTTATGTTTCCCTAATGTTGCAGACTTCAAGCAGTGCAACAATAGTTTGGTTAAAAGTTTCTGCATGTTGCAGACTTGGTTTGGTTAAAAGTTTCTGCATCTACTAATGTAAATTAATGGATTTCCCTTTTGGTTCTTGCCATCGTAAATTCTAAACCTTTTTTTACCTCTTTATATTTCAGTAGGGAGCCGCCCTCCTGTTTCCTCAGAAACAAATTAAATTTGTACTACTTTGTGCATTGGCAGGGAATTAAATTAGTCATTAGGCGACTGCCCCTAACTTAGTGTATCTGAATACTTTGTGCATTGGCAGGGAATTAAATTAGTCAGTAGGCGGCTGCCCCTAACTTAAAATCTAAATAATTTGTGTGTTGGCAGGGAATTAAATTAATTAGTAGATCTAAATATTTTTTGCATCGACAGGGCTTTGCTATTGCACGTAACAGATCAAGTGTAGTATATGCTCACTTTTATTTCATATGGTTGGCAGCCGGATTTCCAGATCCCAACTTATAAGAGCCACGTTTTGTCCTTCATGCTTTTACATGAATGAGTGGCATTCTAGTTTTATCCTAAGTCAAATTTTCTAACTTTGACCAATAATATCTATAAATATATGTTGTTTCAAACTAAAAGAGTTATATAGGATGAAAGTTCATTTCATGATGAATATATCTAGTAAAATAATTTTCATGATGTCAATCTTTATGGGTTTCTTGTTATGGAGAGTCAAAGTTAGAAAAGTTTGACTTAGGACAAAACTAGAATGTCACTATATTTGTAGACAGAGGGAATAGAATATTTACCAAAAAAGCCCCCGAAAAGATTTTTCTGTCCAAAACCTATGTGAGTGCCAAATACAAGTGAAATTACATGGCACCTTAAAGAGGAGACGTTCGCAAGCTCTCGTATATCCAGGTCCTCCAACAAATATTCCATCTGAGTCCTATTCTAGAACTGCATTACATATTGATTTAACCATGTATCTCACAGTGTTGGATGTGGTAGGATTCAGTACAAGGTACACAAGCTTTTTCCACAGTTTCCTCTTATGAGTTGCCAAGAATTCTATTACTACTCTTCAGTGTTTTCTCGAATGGCCAATAGTTCTCTAGTCAAAAAAATGCTCTTGTGAAAGGAAGGAGGGCAATGGTATGAATTAGAATTGGTTGCCTCGACGTCCAGTGGAGCTAGTGTCACCCTCTCTTTTATTTAAAACTCTTATTAGTGGAGAACTATATGCACGCTCCATTTCATCGAAACTATAGGACGGATCGCACGGTGGAATGGTCACTTGCCGCGGCAGCCGTCGTCGGTCACCAGGTACATGCACGAACCGCAGAAAGCTCATTGAGTGCGATTTGTTTGCTGATGTTCGTTGTCATTGAGATGGAACTTTTTTTTTATTACACAATACAACTCAGGCACTCACAGCGCATGCACGCACACTCAGACCTATGAACGCACACGCACACTCAGACCTATGAACGCACTACGCCAAGGTTTGCAATTTCGGAAAACCGGAAAAACCGCTAGTAAATCAGAAAAAAGGGCCGGTTTTCGATTTTGCTATAGTACACAATGTCGGTTTTGCTAACCACACCAGACCGGTTTTTTTGGAAAACCGGACCGGTTTAATTGGTTTTGAAAACCTTAAAATTTTAGAAAATCGCTCTAACAGAAAGTCGATGTTACAGAGGCATTTGTAACTACTAGGCTATGGGCTCTTTCGCGTCGTTAAGATGGAACTGACCGAACAAAGCATGTAAAATCAATGCGGAATCTTTATTTATAAGGTGTCATTCAAAAGCCAACTCACTGAAGAGAAGGATGGACCAGTTTGGCACAGTGGCATTCAAATGAAGTGAAAATACCCGTTGAGAGATCCGTTGCAGCATCCCCAACAAGCGCCTGAAACATCACAAATAAACCATTGCAACAACCAATACGAACATGTGTTAAAATAGCTCGGTGCCTTGAGACCTCACGAGAAAATTTCCCATTGCAACAGTGTTATGTTGCACGCAAACGTTACCAAAAAAATAATCAGCGTTTCCCACTGCAATATTGCAATATGTTTCGTGCAACATCTTCCCATGTAACAAAATACTTTTTGCAACAGAAAAAAGATGACTTGTAACATCCAGAAATTTCATCTGCAATGTGCACGAACACCATGTCGTAATTATCGGCAGTCTAAATGAGAAGTTGAATATACAGAGGCGGTTTGGCGGAACTTGGCGAAGATGTCACCCTTGTAGAAGAAGAAGCCCTGGTCCTCCAGGCGAGAAGGAGGGACATAACCGCACTGACCACCCTTCGCCTGTAATGATGAAGAAAGACTTCTTGGAACACACCATACACCCTTCGCCGTCAAGCGTCCCACCGTGCTGCTTAGCGGCCTCGCAGATGACGGTGGGTCAAAAAAAATTTTCGCCCCGCGACAAATTTAACATGGCATGTTTACACATGTTTTAATATAAATGCAACTCACTAAGATCCATAATTGCTACTTATTTATTTATCTATTTATTCTTCTTTTTTTTTGTACTCGTGTTTTAGCCACATCATCCACAGACTAACCTCCGTCCGATCTAAAGCTACATGCTCGTCCATCTATTCATCCCAGTCCTCACAATGCACCTTGTAGGCATTTGATCGAACTTCACGGATGCATGTCCTGCCAGCTCACGCATAGTTCGCCGAGCAACCTGCTACCTATTCGGCTTCATTGTGGAAGAAACAAATCATATTAGTTCTGGCATCGATATAACCGAGCAACCTGCTAGCTATTCGGCTTGTGCAATGAAAATTGATGAAAATTTGTTTGAAAAACCATACCCTAGTCATACTGATTCAGTACCATACCCACAAGGATTTGTAGTTCCAGAGTTTACAAAATTCACGGGTGAGGATACAAGAACAACCATAGAGCATGTTGGCCTATATATTACAGAATGTAGAGAGGCCAGCAACAGTGATGCGTTAAAGCTAAAATTTTTCTCATTACCTTTGTCTGGTATTGCATTTACTTGGTTTACTTTACTTGCTCCAAATTCAATTCATACTTGGTCACTGATGGAGCATAAGTTTCATGATTATTTTTGTTCTCGTAATTCTAGACTGCTCTCCATCGCTTTGTGGTCATGGTTGGCTAGCTGCGTATATTCATGCTTGATTGCAACTTCCATTTGTCGGCTGCTGCCCACGCTTCATTTCCATGGAGCCGAGCACGCGACTCCTACTGCAAAGTGGGGGCTCCTGCTTTAGAATCAGGAGCCCCCAACTTGGTACTCCTCCTGCTTGTCAACGACGACGGGATGCAGCAAGAGGAGGAGCAGGAGCCCGGCGGTGGCGTTGCAGTAGGAGTGCGTCTGCCTCTGCCTCGAGCTTGTTTGTTCCGCGATCCAATCCGTGCACGCTTGTTTGTTACGCTTACGCCCAGCATCACTCTGCCGTCGCATTATATAAGCCTATCTTGTGAATTGTATCTATGTTGAATAGTACTAGGACAAAGGTCACATTTCTTAATGAGTTAACTAAGAGCCGGAGCATAAGCAAATTCGACCAAATTGCTGTTAGTCTACAACAGTTTGGCAATGTGACTGTTCCATAAAGTTATACTACTATTTCTTTGGGTGAATTGCGGACGTGGTAACTACAACAACCACTACTACGGGAAATCTGTTGTTTATCGGGTGCTGTTTGTCGGGCACTCGGCAAAGTCTTCGCCATGTGTCATTTTGCACTCGGCAAAGTGTGACACACGGCAAACTTTAAAAAGAAAAAAAAAGACCAAAAAATAGCAAAAGATTTTCTTTAATCGCGTCATTTTTCACATGCTACGCGGCCAACAGGATTCGAACCCGTGATCTCCTCCTCGCATGTAACCTCCTCTACCACTGCACCACACTCTCACATGTGTCTATACTCTGTTTTGATTCACCACATATATACTTAACCAAGTGTAAATTGCTTGTTTAAGACTCTAAACAAATTCAAATTAAAAATTTGTTAACTCCAAAGTTTCATAAATTTTTGAGATCTACAAAGTTATTTTGGAAATTTCTCCATCCGAGGTCGTTAAAAAAATTTGAATTTCAAATTTGAGAAATTCAAACTTAGTATTCGTCGACAAGATGATTTCAAATAAAAAAGTTGTCAACTACAAAGTTTCATAACTTATTGTGATCTACAACTCTGATTTTGGCTGTTCTCCATACGAGGTCATTGAAAAATTCAAATTTCAAATTTGAGAAAATTCAACTGTACTTTTCGTTGCAAAATTAATTCAAATTAAAAAGTGTTCAACTACAAAGTTGTATAACATCTAAGGATGTACAACTTTTATTTTGGTCATTTGTTCATCCGACAAGTGGTAGTAACATTGTTCACAAATCTTATATATCTCTCTTTTATAGTTTTGTGAAACTAGAAGAGAGATGCTGGTTTTGTGAACAACTTTACTATCACTTTGCTGAATATAGAAATGCTCTAAATAGGAGTTGTAGATCTTGAGAAGTTATACGATTTTGTAGTTCAACACTTCTTAATTTGAAGTCGTTTAGGGCTTTAAAATATAGTTTGAATTTCACTTTGCCGAGTTTTTTTTTGGCACTCGGCAAAGAGGTTGTTTGCGGAGTGCCCGAGATAATGCACTTGGCAAACAGCCGATTTCCTTAGTGAACTTGCATAGTGGATGCAAGTAGATCATACATCTTGCAAATTGTTCGAGCGGGTCACATATTATGTCTAAGTGGTGCAACATGAGGTCAAAACTGAGATTTCGCGACTGAACGATGAAAGCATCCAACTCACTGCCTCTATTACCACCTCTAATATCACATTCAACTAGTATGGCTGCCCGCGCATTTGCACGGCTAAATTTGATGTGTACTATTTAAAATATTTTTATATTATTGTAAAAGTTTGACGTAGTTTATTTTTATTATTTATTTTATATTGTATATTTATAAAATAGTAGAAATAGATTGGAGAATTTCTCATCATCCCTCAATTTGAGTGTGAGATGAGTCATCATTTATCTTGAATCATGTCTTAGCTAACCCATTATATTTGATTTATAATCTAATTGGAGCTTGATCCAATTATAGGATCCAACCAATCTAATAAGAGTATAGCACGTGGTGTTCATCTATACAACTTCGAGGTGATAAGTAGCATGTAAACAATATTGTTGACTAGCAATGTAAATGTGAACTCATAGTGAGCAGGTCAGTTTGGTGTAAGTACAATAAAATAATAAATTACGAATTGAACTCATGGTACTTAAACTATAAATATTACTTTGTCACTGCAGAAAACATTTGAGTAGATTTATAAAATAGTATAAATAGATTGGAGAATTTCTCACCATCCCTCAATTTGAGTGTGACATGAGTCATCATTTATCTTGGATCGTGTCTTAGCTAACTCATTATATATATTTGATTTATAATCTAATTGGAGCTTGATCCAATTATAGGATCCAACCAATCTAACAAAAGTATAGCATGTGGTGTTCATCTATACAACTTCCACGTTATAAGTAGCAAGTAAAAATCAATATTGCTGGCTAGCAAAGTAAATGTGAACTCATAGTGAACAGGTAAGTATCGTGTAAGTACAATATAAAATAATAAATACCAATTGAACTCATGGTACTTAAGCTATAAATGTTACCTTGTCACCGCAGAATACATTTGAGTAGATTTTGAGACTTTACATGACAACTTACCTCCTAAGATGCTAGATTTACCCTTAATTATTGTTATTATTTTCTATTTAAAAAATTGTTTTTTGAAAAATCCAAAGAGAGCCCAAAGAGACCTCATTTTGTTTTAAAAGTGCGATCGGTTCAAATATGCCATGCTAAATAACTAACGTTTGTCATGGTTGTGCCACAAATTAATCTTTTGAAGAAAATGTTTCATGCTAAAAATAAGAGAATGTGCCATGCTAGCTAGACATATGCTGTTTGGACTTATAATGGCATGGCGGCTAATTTACAAATAGGTGTCAGGGTTATTTTTAGTTATTTTTAGTATTTCAAATTTAGCTATATTTTGACTCATAATGGCACAGTGCGTAATTTAAAAATAGGTGCGAGGGGTATTTTTTTTGCTATTTTTTATTATTCCGGATTTAGATGTTTTATAAATATTTGTAGGGGTTTTGTGACTAATTTTTTCATAATGGCAGTGGTGGGTAATTTTCTCTTCTTATTTTCTCCGATTAACGTGTGAATTTCGAAGCCTTGAGAGCGAACGTTGTGGCTCATTTCGTCGTCAATTATATATATATATAATAGATAGATGAGGTCATATAGAAGACAACAGATCAATACTCTTTTCTGCCAAGCGAGAAGTGGTCTGCTCTAGTATTATATGAATGTTTTACTACTCTTTCCACTAATTATTTAACATTCAAAGTAACACATAAATACATATTCACCTTGCACGTGCTTGATCAGCACAGCAGGCTTAGCCCTACGTACATGCACGACGTATAAAACTAAACGCATGCACTCACCATATGTGGAGAGGTGGCGCTGGTGGCCGCCGCTGCCGTTGTCACCACAGTCGATGGTCGCGTCCTGCTTTGCCCTAGCGTGTTTTCCAACTTGGCTTGTTTACGTGATCTCCTCTGCCAATGATTCCAATCCGATGGAATTGAGAAGAAAAGGAAAGAGACAAGGGGGCCTTTTTTTATCTTGTAAACTGCTGGTATAGTTTGGGGTAGTAATGTGAACCACAATTTTGTTTAAAGGGTTAAACGGACAGGGTGAGTTGTTTGGAGGAGTAAAATTGACTTTTTCTGTATGTATAGATGACACCATTTTCTGTAACTTGCTTTGTCCTGTGTAGTCACTAGTGAGATTATGACTAGTTCCATGTTTGGATGAACTAGTACTAACAATTAGCTGGATTAAAACTCTGATTGGACTTATAAGACTGATTATATTATTAGCTTTTTTTTTAGATTACATAGTACAACTCAGACACTCACAACGCACGCACACTCACCCCTATGAACACATGTACGCAAACCTCACCTCTATGAGCATCTTCGAAGACTGAGCCGGCAAATCTTAGTGGACTACTAGAAAACTCGCGCGGCGTTAATGTTGATTTTTTTTAAATGGCCCTTATTGTTACCACTGGTTTGATCTTCTTTTTTTTTTTTTTTGGCTTGTAGAAGGTTTGGGAATTTACAGCTGGCATATAAAGGTTTATAGAATCTACTTAAACAAAGTGCTTTCACATACAATGTAAATACATGTTACCCCGAAATGGGCAAAGGCTGATTTGAGTTCTTGCATGGTATTCAACTTTTCAACGACGTGTACGAGCGTCTTTCTCTTATTAGGAGCTAGTTCTGTAACAGGTGACAAAAAAATATAGAGCATCTTACAGTATTGCACACTTATTGAAACTCTGAAACTGATGAGAATTTGGTCCATGGAAATGCCTTCATAATTCATCATGGCAAAGTGTGCAAGGGTGGGATAATTGCCCACACCCCACGCCTAAAGGAGACCATCTCCAAAACCACACTAGTAAAGCTGCAATCTCCCTCGTACCACTGCCGAACGTGCCTGCCCATCCGAAACACAACCGCCGGCCAATCTCCAATTTCTCTCCCCAATTTGCCCCCTGCGCCTCCCGTGAACGAACGAACCGATCCCAAATCGAAATCCAAATCGAGAACGACTCCCCGCGCCGGCGACGAGGGACGACGCCGAAGGGCGCTCCCCGCGCGGTCGGCGATGTCCGCGGGCACAGCAGGCAATCCACCCGACGCGGCGGCAGGGGATGCAGGTGGCGGCGAGCTCGCGCGAGACCGACGCGGCGGCAGTGGAGGACGCCGCGGCGCGGCCGGATCTGGCTGGGTCGTCGGCGGCGGCGCAGGAGGCTCCGGCAGTGGCGCGCAGCAGGGGAGCGGAGACGCTGTAGCGCGCGGCCCCGACAGTTTTCTCCCCGTTCTTGATGCGACTCCACTGGTTGTGGCTTGGCTCTGTTTATTTATACGGAGCAGCGCCCGATCGGAGCGAGCGCGCTACGGCAGCGGCAACGAGCTTCCTCGCCGGCGCTCGCTGATGCTTGCCCTGGTAGCAGCCTTCGTGGTGTCCGGTCTCATCCTGCTGTCGAAGCCATGCGCGCGTGACATGAGACTGTTCCTCGCGTCCCTGTGCCAAGAACTCGCACTCTCGCTGCTCGGATTCTTGGCCGGCCTCCGCTTGCTCGGAAGCGTCGAGTGAGCCGGTTCACGTTTCCATCGTGTGTACTTCTGCTTGCTCTCGTGTGTGCCCAGCACGAAGAGAAAAACAGAGGAAGACGAAAGGGGAAGAAAGAGGAAGAAGAAAGCTGGAGTTCGTGGCAGCACGCCGCCATGCGCGCCAGCGGCAGGGGTGGCCTCGAGCTCGCAGCAAGGCGCGGCAGGCCGGGGCGCCATGGAGTTCGGATCGAGAGCAGGCGGCAGCGGGCGGGAGGGAGACGTGGGCGACGCACTCGGTGCGAGGGAAGGGGAGACGCGGCCCGGCTCAGCGTCTCGCCGACGCGGCAGCAGGATGCCCGCGCGCGGCATGGGCGACGCGGCGGCAGGAGACGTGCCCGGCGGGCAGGGCGCGCACGGCGCAGGACAGGCAGCCGGGGCAGGGGAAGATGCCATGACGTCTGGGGCAGGCAGGGGCAGAAACGGAAGAGAAAGAGAGATTTGGTCCCGTTTGGTATTTCGGAGGGAGAGTTGCATTGCTGAGTGGTACCCAGGGGATGGTCTGTTTATTGATGGGGTTTGGGGGATGGCGTCCTTTATCAATGGTGCTGAGGCAATTGCCCCGTGCAAGGGTACTGTCTCCTATTGAGAGTATGCACACTCAAGATGTAACGATTGAAAGACCATTATCAAGAATATCAACGACTGCAGAGAGAGTCTGCCAATTATTTCTCCGAGAATACACATGCATTTCGAGCTATCAGTCTGGCACAAAGTGTTTGGAATCAATTTGTTTGGACACAGAAACTTCAGTGATTCAACAGTGGGATTCCTAGATAATACGATCAGACCATGTCAATTTTGCAGACGCTGTTGTCTGTTAATTAAGCTAGACCGTTCTCTGGCATGTGTAAGTGATGTTTCAAAATAAGTGGACGTTGTTTTTTCTATTAAAAAAAATACTACGCACATAGTTGTTTACACATATTGTACTTAAAAAAAAAAAAAAACTCTAGGATGCTTTTGTTCTGGGTGAAGAATTGTCTAGATTTCGATGGTGCTCGTTCCTCATTTTAGTTCAAAGACAGTGGTTGTAGAATGATAATAATGTTTTGTTCAAAGTTCAAACAGGACAACAGAGCTAGAGCCATCTGCGTGAAAAGAACAGAGCATGCAACTTCCTGAGCATGCAACTTCCTGTTGTTTCTGGTGCAGTATATCGAGAGTTCCTCTTGTCTGTCCTGCAGATGGCTTGTTCGTCTCTGGCTACAGCTTAGTGATAGATGAATCTAGCTTGTCAGGTCGAACAGCCTTCGAGCATACGTCCCTCTGCAAGGCCGTCTCCTGCTCCTGCGTGGCGCCGTTTTGGGCGAGGAGGTGCTCCTGCAGGCACGTAGCCTCGGTGCGATACTTCGCGGCCTGCGCGCGCAGCTCACGTTCCGGCCCCTGCCCCAGTCCCCGACATGAGGGAGGTCAGCGATGCGTTTACTTAGGAGACGTGGCCGCCGGGACGTTCCCGCGAGATACTCCGCGGCGTATCTATGGGGGGCAGCGGGGAATGGCTGGTTGTGGTCGCCGGAATCGGAGGATCTTCAGCTTGCCCCTGTGCGGTTCCCTTCCTTGCGGGAGGCAGGTGGTCGGCGGTGGGGAATATTTTCGCGCTCGGCGACTTCGCTAGCCCGGCGGCAGTGTGCTGCCAATTACAGAAGCTTCTAGATTGGGCGGCGGGCTCGTGAGTCGTGAGCCTCTTCCATCGCTGTGTGCAGCATCGGGCAGCCGCGCGCATCTCTCTGAAATTTCTAGATCAAGCAATCTGAGACGTCAGCTGTTGATTCAACGGTGAAAATAACCAGCCAATCAGAATGCGGAGAACCGCACAGGTTTTAGAAGTAGTAATATATAGAGATATTATATTAGCTTTTTTTTTTAGATCAGACTATATTATTAGCTGACTAATTTACTTCATAGTGGATTCAAACAGGAAGACTAATTTTGGACCCGTCAGGTCCACTACACCATCCCCCACCACCCTCAACCCCTAGTAATCTTTCTCACCGAGGCCCAAAAAGTGCAAACGGGGAAAAAACAAACTTCTCCCTCTCCTTTTCTCCGCCTCCAACCGTCGAGTTCGACGCGAGCGGTGCCGGCGGCGAGATGAAGATCTCCGTGAAGACTCTCAAGGGCACCTGCTTTGAGATCGAAGTCGATCCCACATCAAGGTATCCACTGCATGCTCCCGATCTATTGTCACGGTTCTTGGTCGTTGGATAGATTTGCTGGCTGCTTCGCGAGATTGCGATAAGTAAGGGTTCGTAGGGGGCGAGGTCTTGGTGGATTCTCGTGCGGGGTATATGCGCGTGTTTGATTGGCCCCAGTGTCTTGGATCCGATCTGATGATGGCCGGTCCCGATGAAACAGTGGTGTGGCTGATCGAGTTTGCTTGGCCTTAGTGTCTTGGATGATTTTGATGGATACAGGTGTCAGATGGCGCAGACAAGTTCTCAGTCCTGTTACCCGATTGTGCGCTTGATGGCTGATGGGCTGCAGAAGTTTAAGGCGATCTTAGTTTTTTATAGTTTCGATACAGATTAAACGTTTGGTGAAGGAGTAGAAGCAACGTGCGTCGTCGTGCGAAATTCACATTCACGTGCAGTAGTTTAGTAACAGCCGAATTCAGTTTGCTAATGCTTTTCTGATCTCTTTACGATGAATGCTTGATTCTGGACTATTGGGTCCATGTGGTTAATGTAATTGAAGTTGCCAAAGTCTGTATTAAGTTGGCTGCCGGTACAGAAACCCTTCAGAAATCCAATGTTGAGAAATATTTTAATTTTACTTTCGTATTAGGATGTGGAGTTTGGCAGTCTTAAATTCTATCAGCATCTTCTTCCTGGCTCTTTCAATCCTGTATAATTAAACTGCTCGGAGTTTCAAATTAGCAATTGATGTGGTTTATTACAACAGGTTGCTGATTTGAAGAAATTGATAGAGATTACACGAGGGCAAAATGTCTACCCAGCTGACGGGGGCAAATATTTAATACACATGGGGAAGTGCTCAAGGATAACACAACCTTGGAAGAGAACAATGTTGTCGAAAACAACTTTCTCGTCCTAATGATGAGTAAGGTAAGCTACCTCTTGATATAACTGGTCAATGCTCGAGCCCATATTTTGTCACCTTGGAGTTGTCTCGCTTGCAGCCAATTTTGAAGGTTTAGCACAGCCTATATTTCTTTTCTTTGGTCTGTGGTATTTCCTTTCCTCTGAGAAAATTCCGATCATGACTAATTTTGATGAACAGATACCGGGTTACGCCAAGTACAAAGAAATCCAAGTGCCTCCTATCGATCTGCACAAGGACCTCGGGAAGCTCTGCGGAGTGAGGCCGGACAGACGTCAGGTTCATCGTGTCCGGGGAGTCCTTCCCCGCGCACAAGAATGTGTTAGCCGCGAGGTCTCCCGTGTTCATGGCTGAGTTCTTCGGCGAGATGAAGGAAAGGACCTCCAAGAGCGTTGTGATCGAGGAAATGGAAGCCGCTGTGTTCAAGGCCATGCTTCATTTCATCTACACTGACACAGTGCCGGAGCTCGATTACATGCCGGGGACTGCACCCGCAATGGCTCAACATCTGCTTGTAGCTGCGACAGGTACGGGCTCAAAAGGCTCAAGACATTCTGTGAACGCAGGATCGCCCAAGCCATCGATGCGCGCACGTGATGACAACACTGGCTCTTGCGGAGCAGCATAACTGTTCACAGCTCAAAGCCATGTGCATTGAGTTCATTGTTGCAGAATCACCTGAAAATCTTGACGCCATCATGGCGTCAGAGGAGTTCAAGAGTCTGGAGGCAAGCAACCCCGCAATGTTGACCGAGCTTTTAAGGCTGCGCACTGGAGGATCAAGAGACGAAGGTGATGGATGGATGAGTTCCTAGTCTGGCCAGTGCGTACCAGTTGTAGAGTTACTAGTGTGCTAACGTTTCCTAATGTTGCAGACTTGCAGTAGTGCAAAGTAGTTTGGTTAAAAGTTTCAGCATCTACTAATGTAAATTAATGTTTTCCCTTTTAGTTCTTGCTGTCGTACATTCTAAACCTTTCATTTTACCTTTTTTTGGCGATCAACCTTTATTTTACCTGTTTATTTATCAGTAGGCATCGCCCCCCTTCTGTTCCCTCAAAACAAAATAAAATTAGTAGATCTAAATACTTTGTGCATTGGCAGGGGCTTTAAATTCTGTTGTACGTAACAGATCTAAAGTATATGCTCACTCTTCTTTATATGGTTGACTAGGGGAGTGCCCGTGCTTTGCACGGGGCGTAAATAACTATACTTTTATTCAGAGTATTAGCATAGATAATTAGAGTAGCATAATCAATTAGAGTATTCTCAACAAAATGACAGTCTATGGGTTTAACACGTTTGAACATCCTGCATACATTTAATGTTTTTCATGCATGTTATAATATATTAAAGTACAGGATTATCTGTTAACAGGATAGTAATACACATTTCTTATCCATTCATCTAGAAGCCTGCTACGGCGTGGCTTACAATTACTCATACAAACATAAAGAGATGATTACATAAACCACCCCAATCATTTGTAGTTGAGATTCACATCAGTGCTAACATTCAAATTTTGGAACCAACTGAAAAGTAAAACAGGTACATGGTCCAAAAAAAAGCGTCAGTATGTCCAGCTCCATATTTATGGGAAAATACAGTCAATACCAGACACTGCATGTGTTCTATACCATGGTATTTTTTCTTTCATGAAGTTTACATCAACACTCAACGAAGTTTCCTTTCTCCATAGTCTCTTCTCCAGTAAATCACAAACACTGTGAATTTGATGATAGGTTACTACAAAACAAATCATCCTTTCTCTCAGGAGCAACCAAAATCAGACCTCTACCATCAGGCTTCCTCCACACCGCTTCGTCCCCAGTCACTTTCCCTCACCTCCGCCTCCTCCAGCCCCCTATGCCATCTCACAGCCCGGGGATCTTTATGGCGATAGACGGGCTCAACAGTGGCCGAAGATAAGAAACTTGCCAAAATTTGACACAGTTCAATATTATATTGTTACTCCGTGTGGAAGATAAGAAACTTACCTGCCATGCATCATATCTGCATTAGTATGAACGATGACATGCTCAATGTTGGGACTACATACTGGGAAAGAACACTGCAATTTTTTCAAAGTCAGTGTCAATGTTACAAGAAATGTTTGGGTTTAACTAAATGAACAGATTTTGCGAGCTCAGGCGAATGCTTTGACGTACAGGAATTGGCAAATTGTTACCCGACCCACTTGAATATTGGAGCGAATATCAGTTTCAAACTTGCATGCAAGTGAATTGTCAGTCAATCACTCTACGGAGCTGATGGATGTTCTCCTCTTTTTATTAGTTCTCTTTGGATGTTACTTACTACTGAACATTTGGTATTTGAAAAACTTACATAAGCCGATTGTATAACAGATAACTATAAAGCACATACATATGCAGGTTTAATTTACAACATTCCTATAGTGTACTTACATACTTGTTGATGAGATATCCTTCCTGCAATGACAATAGTAGTTCTCATTTTACTGAAACATTTAATCAGTAAAAGCAACCAAACAAAATACATAGACTGCAGAGCTTACTCATCAAGAAAAAAAATCCAGCATCAGAAAAGCATTTGACCTTTGTTGTTGCTGGAAGCAAATCACGAATCTATCAGTGTAGTATTGGCAGCTAAACCTACCAATGCGCATCAGCCGGGTTGGGCATTACTTCAAACACATTTGTCATCACAACCCCCCTTTTGTTATGCAACAGGTAGGGTGAAAAGACAAGCATCTGCATGGCCTTCCACTATCTTTCTGGATTAAATATTTGTATCTCCAGCCAAGTTATTAGAAATGAGTCAAGTCAGCCACACCTTGTAACCTCGAATATCTGAAAATCAGGGAAAAAAATCACACAGAGATTTTTAAGGAGAGCTAATGAGACCATCCACAATGAGACATTCAATAGACAGCCATCACAAATATATCCTGGTGTAACCTGTACCTACAATGCAAAATGACACTAATGATTTTTGAACAGAATCAGGGCATGAATCACTTCAGTGTATCCGTAATTTCCGTATACAGGAGACTTTTTTTTGCAAATATATGATAAAACATGTTTATCTCATCTAAACATAATATGATCCTTAGCAACAGTAAAAGGCACTAAAACAATACCTTGTTGGTACTCAAAAGATCCTTGCGTGTTATCTGCTATCCCCTGGCAGAAATGCATCTTATAAAAAGAAAAATTAAATGCAAATCTGCACAGGCTGCATGTGATTTTAGCAGGAAAGAAAAAGCAACATAATACCTGCCCGAACTGCATGCAACAAAAGTGAAGACGATGTCATATGAACATCAAGTAAAGGATTTGAAAAGATATTGCACCATTGCAGCTGCTGTTCAACCGTAGGATGGAACAATCCAGAACAAAATGGCATGAAAAGTCCGGCAACATAGTATCTAGACCTTGCAATGAACACAACTGTGATTATGTTTTCTAACCCTCATTCTGCAAACCGCCAGCTTTGGTCAATCTGCAAATATTTTGTTCCATATAGGGTAAACTGTTCTCATATGTCGAGAGAAATACAATCGAAAGGATCTGATTGGGATCAACATGAATATAACTTTGGTTGCTCTGTTCTTAACAAAATTTTACACTATGTATACATTTCTTTAATAAACACCAAATTAATGTGCTGTTGGAAAGATAATTATATTTGATCTAACGCCAAACCGCAGCCACATATCAGTCTATAGTAGAAGTTTACCTTTTCACGCATCTTCCCAATGGACTTGACCAATCTTCAAGATTTTTACATGGACACGTAGCACTTTTCCCATTTAACATGATGTCCTCTTTTGTCAGTGATTTCTTCTAATGCATACAACAAATTCCTATTGAACTTTGGCTGACTGTATGTACTTCTGATTAGCTCGGTTCAACAAAACATCTAGGCTGTCTTAAATTTTGTGGGTATACAGGCCCTAACATGCTCCTATGTGTCTCAAATCATCTATATGTTTGAATATTTTTTACCATATGTCTGAATAACTTTAATAATTTATCAGTCATATGGGCATTATGAGCATGTTTAGACTGATTTTATCATAGTAGTAGTAATAGTGATTAACCTAATATGTGTAAGTGCTTTAGTTAACCTTTTAGCAATCAATGTGGGTACTTCCTAGGCCTGAGAGTAAGGGTGAAAACAGATTGGATAGGGACGAATATTGCCTATTCGGTATTCAATCCTATAATGTTTTACTCGGTCCGGAGTCGGAGTGGTATTATCGGACAATTTTTTTCTCATCTCATACCTTATCCCACATTCTTTATTCAGATTTGGAGTCAACACGGATATTATGATAGGGTTTGTAAGTTGTAAGGATAAAACTTAAATGGTAGTTACACAACTAGAGTGGAAAAGGACATATCTGACCCTTTATACATGATTGAGAGAAATTTGGCTCTTATTCTTTGCCAATCTCTGATTTTGTACCATACACTAGGTGTATAATCATTATTAATTTCTCAATTCACACCATATCAGATTTGGGACGGATACCACTCGTCTTGTTTCATATCTCTATTATTTTTTCGTATTCGAATTCGGACACCAATAGCATCGGATACTTATTGATGCATCTTCTATTGCCCATATTGAATGTATTTGGCTTCAATCAGTCGATCGTTGGATATATCCGTCCCCATTTCACACTACCTGAAGCTCTATGTAATAATTTTTTTTCCTGGTTCCTCACAAAAAAAAAAACTTATTCTTTAGTAAAGTATCAAAGATAACAGTCACCTACCAAACATAGGGCTTCATGTATCTCACAAGATCACCCGCCTTGACAACGACGTAACGATCACCCGCCTCGAGCTCCTGTACGCGGCTGCAACCGAGAGCCTCTATCCTGCACTACACGAAGGGCACCCACAACACCATTAATGTGCCGTCTATATGATGCCAGGTCAGCAGATTTATCCTACGTGTACTGAAATAAATGTGGAAAGAGAATGGATTCCGTCGCCTCACGAGAGGACAGCTTGGGCTGTGCTCCCACGCCTGGCGACGCCTTCGTTGAGAAGACCCGCCCGTCGGCCATGGCTCCGCGGCCCTCTGCCGCTTGTGCTGCCATGCCGCTGTGTGCTTCTCGCCGTCCGTTCTTGAGCACCGCCGAACATGCAGCCCGATCTGGCCGGGTCGTCAGAGCGGCCGACGCCTTGGCCATCCCCTGAGATTCGTATTGAATCTTGTGGATAAAGATTGCTAGTGCTTTTTTATTTGGTCCTTACCAATTGCAAAAGACCCTTGGAAAGATAGTTATTGAAAAATGATTCTTTAAGCAAGCAAGAAGAACAGAGATTGGATCTTCGCTCTATACGAATGTTGTAAATCTGCAATAATTACGT
>JAAXCT010002007.1:0-103118 GCA_012490785.1 Eragrostis nindensis
TGTCATGCGTGCATGCATGCTCATGCCGAGAAGGCATATATACTGGCATGCGTAGGGGCCGGTGCCACCGGGAGCGAAGGGTTTCAGGTTGTAATAGCAGAAGCATACCGTGAGGGACGTGCCGGTGAGTGGGAGGCTCTTGGCGATGCTACTGGTGCTGGGCTTCAGACCTGCAGGGACGGGAACCAGAATTGTGCCTTTCGGAAACAGCTGTGAAGAAGCCCTATCGAAGGCGAATCTGTTAGGGTAGCCAGCAGGGCACAAAGCTTGGGATGGCGCTGGTGCAGGAGTCGGTGCAGGCGTCGGTGCAGGCGTCGGTGCAGGTGTCGGAGCCGGCGTCGGTGCAGGAGTCGGAGCAGGTGTTGGAGCCGGCGTCGGTGCTGCTGCCTCGGCCTGGGCAGAAGCCGCGAGCATGAGACCCATAGCGAGGAGCAAGAGCGCAGGGGAAGCCATGGACTTGGATGCCGCCATTGTTGGTAGCTGCTATACCTGCGTATGTGTTCAAGATCGGCTGTCTGAGTGTGCGTCTCCAAACGTAGAATGCACCAAGTATTTATAGGCTAGCGGCACATGCACCCTGCCGCGCACATGTGTACGTGTCATAGACGAATTGTTGCCTGCATTTGCTCCGCGCGCGCGCGCGTCAATCACCGGATTGCAAGTTTCTTACTTCTCAAAGGGTATGGGCCAATCGATGCCGCCCGTACGTGTTGATTATCACGAGTCCTTGCCGCCCGGCGCGCAAGCGTGAATTTCCACCGACGAACATGCTCTCGTGGAAATTTAAGTCCAGCTAACACAACCCGGTGTATCATGTCCTCGCATCAAAAGAGATGAGATACACGCGGCTAGCTTCTCTAATGCGCTGAGCAAAGGAGTCGCCGTTGGTGGACTTTTGGAGGCCTCTAACTTGCGGGCACGTACCTAAGTAAAGTACGCGTGCCTAACCTCTCGTATCTCTACTGGACCAACTGGACGCACGTAAAGTACGCGTGCCTAACCTTGTATCTTATTCCACGACGGCAACACCATCTTCACTTCGCAGTCGTCATCAGGAGACATAATTCTTCATATCCTCTTGCCAAAAATGGTGCATCTGTTGTCACCGTTGTCGTAACCTTCATCGGAACCGCCGTGAAGGAACAAACTCTGCCCAACATCTTCAAAAAGGAGAAGGGAGACATCGAGATCCCAACATTGAAGAATATGGCACGAGCTCTCTCTTATCTCTCTTACCGCCGGCAAGATCGCCAGAAGCAGAGAGAGAGAGAGAGAGAGAGAGAGAGAGAGAGAGAGAGAGAGAGAGAGAGAGAGAGCCCCAAGCGAAGGCGGCGACAGTGAGCCCTAGGGCAAAGAGAGCGGCGACTGCGTTTGTGCGAGACCCGACTTGCATCTCTTAGTTGTTTTATTTCAATGTCTATTCTTTCAATTCCCGACTTGTTATAGTTCCACCTGCAGAGCCCTTGTGCCACACAAAAATATATTTTTTTGAGATGAAAGAAGAATTGTATTATTCTGTAGCTGAGTACATCCTCAAGTTACAAGCATTCTGTAAAACAAAGAAATTACAACTAAGAGCACTCAACATGTAGCTCAAAAAATCATTCCCAAACCTATGTGAAGATTCATATAGATAACCGCACAGGCAAACACTTAGCAAACGGATTGAGAATAAGTGCCCAATGAACGGCATCCAACATTCCTGTAGGCGGAAATGAGCATAGTCTTTTTCTTTCTTGTGTCTTCCTTCTTCGTCTTCCTTCTGCCAAGAAGATGAAAAACTAATCCCAAAACTCTCACTGGCCTTCCATCGTGATCGGATCTAATCACGATGAACCGGAGAAGGGGTCGGAGAATTTTATTCCATGGCGACGGCATCGTCTCCGCATTGATGTCTTTGTCTAGAAACCTAATTCTTCATGTCGTTATGAAGTTGCTGATGTCGTCGTCACCGCCATCGCCATCACCGGACGGACATGAAGGAACCAAATCCACCTACCTCATCGCCGTCACCAGAGAGAAATAGGAAGAAACCAAATCCCAAATACCAAGTAAGTTGACATGGAGAAGACTTAACCTAATCTAAAACTCGATCTATTAATTTTTTTTGGAGAGACGGGAGGTGTTTTACTTCCAAGTCATGTACTCTTATGCATACCGACCGAGAAGCTCAATACAATACAATACATCATTATACGCATTCTATTCCTTTTACACATAGACTGTGTGTAGACACGGAGCAATACATAGTACATCATCAAAGAACAAAGCAGCGCAATGTATACAACGAGACACACCAGACACCACTCTCCTAAATGGTCCAACAATAAGATCGCAAACAAGCATCACATTTTATTGTTACTGCACCAAAACGGATGCAGGTTGTTCATGGTTTTGTCCGCTCCGGCATAGGTAGTGGTTTCAGGCTTTGGTGTGGCAGCTCATGCTCTGGCTCCTCCGGTGGGGCAGCTTCGGCACGTCGGGGTGGGGCAGCTCTGGCACGGTGGGGTAATGCGGCGCCTCAGGCTTTGGAAGCTCGGGCACCGTGGGGTGCTCCGGCACCTCCGGCTTTGACAGATCGGGAAGGGCGGGGCTCCGGCACCTCCGGCTTTGGCAGCTCGGGAACGACGGGATGTTTCGAACCTCCGTCTTTGGCAGCTCTGGCACGGCGGGGTGTTCCGGTATCTCCGGCTTTGGAAGCTCGGGAATGGCAGGGGTGTTCCGGCACCTCTGCTGGCTTTGGAAGCTCTGGAGCGGCAGGATGCTCCGGCACCTCGGGCTTTGGCAGCTCGGGCACGGTTGGATGAGGAGGCAGTTCAGGCTTCGGCACTCCGGCAGCTCGGGCTTTTGCAGCTCAGGCACAGAAGGGTGAGGGTACTCCTCCTTCGATGCCTCCTCCAACCACCGTGCCGCGCTGCTAGTGCCACTGCAGGAGAGCAGCAGAATCATGAGGAGGACAAGGGAAGACACGGAGCTCTTGGAAGCCATGACTCTGTGCCTGGAGTTTGAATGAGAGAACTAGATCGATGTGTGATGCCTGGGAAGGGAGAGAGATATAATATTTATAGTGATAAATTCATGAAGCCACGAGACGTGTGCAGGTGTATGTTAATTATTTGCAGGTGTCTTGTCATTTGTTCCGCATACTGGTAGGTCATCTGCATACATGTGGCAGTTAAACTTTGGTCCTTGTGATCTCCCTCTCCTGATCTTAACTTGTGTATGGTCTAATTTTGGTTGGGAATATTCAGAGTTTGAAACCTCTTCGATGTTCAGGTTGGTTGAAGCACCAGCTGCTTTCTGGACGCACTACTACACTTGTGCCGCATATCTCATTGATCTCAAGTATGTGTTTGGCGACCTGCTAACGCAACGCAAAGGACGTAGCTAGCAAGTCCATGCATGCTGACGAGGGGCACCTTTAAAGCAAGCTGAAAAGAACAGCTGCCGTGAAACGTTCAATGGTCCTCATTTTCATGTTGGCGTGACCATTTTTTCTTACAAAATGTAAATGCTAACATGAATGCGTGTAGCCCATATTTATGGTGTAGAAAAATAGGATTAGTTGTTAGCCTGTTTGTTTAAAAGAAGATTTCTTCGAAAACAAATATAACTAGTAAGATGCCCCGCGCGTTGCTGCGGGATATGGGTGAAAAAAATGAAGGGTTAAAGTCATGATTTATAACACTGCAGAACCAACTTTTATAGATGGTTAAAACAGAAATACTCACGTAAGCAACAAAAGATTTGTGTAGTACTCCATTTTGTTTTTAGTTGATGGTGTTAGGACAACTTTCATATCTTAAAATGAAATAGAATTATTGTCCTAACGTTGTCAACAAAAACTGGAAGGAGTGATCAGAAACGTCTAAGTACTAATACGCGTGCACCTGCACACCATGATGAGGGGCACTGTAGGTTGCCACAGATCCCCTCCATTCCAAATCAAGCGCTTTCTCTCCGATTTACAATTTAGTCGCAGCATCTTTCCAGCTTCCTCCTCACTGAACCATTTTGGAATCCACCAATTGATGTGTCCTTTGCCTCAGAAGGATTAATTAGACACGGCTAGATTGATGCAGTTAAAACCACATGAGAATCGATATAATGAGTGCATCTGAGTTCCAACCAAACGGAACAGCAGAACATATAACTAAGGAGAATGTAAAGGGACCATAGGAAGAAAAAGAAATGATGAAAGGGAGGTAATCCAAGTGCGCCAGTTGTACTATGCGCTAAGCCCAGGTATGGAAAGCGGAATAGCAACGAATGTTCCAAGCACCTCTGCATTGAAAAGAAATGATTTGATGAATAATGTCAGCCTTCCACAATCTTGGTAGTAACATACAGAGAGCACATGCAATTGTTTTTTTTTACGGACCAAACAAATGGTATGGGTAAATATATCCCACTTCCAACTCTGTTATAGAATATAGATCAAATAACAGAGAATCAATCTAGGCTTAATCGACCAAATAACTGCTTCATGAGAGAACATGCCCAAGATGGCACATTAAGGAAAAAGGTGTACTCGTTCAAATTCAAGGTCGGTATAATACATGCCTGACTGCAGTAAGTTGCAGGCTTGCAACGTGTTCCCAACTGTAATGGACACTGGGACACATACCAACTTCTTGCATGTGGTTTCCTGACAAATACTGAAACAGTAGGAAGTGATGTCAAGACGAAACAATTGCTCCCATATATTCAAAATAAAAAAAAACTATCATTAGAACTCAAATGCATGAGTACCTCACGGCATGAAGAAAAACAAACAGGTAATCAGAACTGAAATGCAGAAGTATCTGACACAGAATTAGTAAGATACAGATATGGAACACATGCGAGGAAGATGAATGGAGGTCTGCTCTTTTCGGTAGCAACATGTGAGACCTTCGTCAAATTTTAGTAGCGGTAACATGAGTGATGGATGGAGGATTTTATGTCATCACTGTGGTAGTGTCTTGAATGTCCAATTAATCCTCCGTCTCTAACGCCATTTACAATGGAGCCTGGGTAAAGAAGAGGGAGGCGAGAAGGAGCAATGCATGGTCTCTAGTTGCGAGGGGGCACAAAAATAGAAGTACTGGCACCATTAACCCGGCAAGCTTTGATAGCAGCCTTTTCTGCAGTGAATTTATGGGGCTGAATTGAGTGGCCTGGCCTTTATAGCTCAGCCTTCCATATGATAGATGGTGGTGATGGACTGAACAAGAAAATTTGACGGATCAGATTATTTAGGTGATGTGGCGCAATGAGGATTGAGCTTTGGACACTTAGTGGGTATGACTTATATAGATACTAGGTGATTTTCCCGCGCGTTGCTGCGGGATAGCAAAGGGTACGGTGGCAGATTTTTCTTACAAATTTCAATCATCATATTAGAAATGGCCAAAAAATAGTATGTATATATATAGCAACATAGCTAAAAAATGATACTATAACTGATCTCGCTTAAGAACGGTTATTTGTGTGGTGTATAATGGTCGTAAAACAAAAGGAAAGCATGGTGATTATGACTATCCTCTTCCTCTCATTGTGAGAATAAAAACATCAAAAATAACAAATTGAAATAGCGGGAGAATATGTAAAAATTCAGCTCACATTTAATGTAGTAATGTCTTTTATTGTCTCGTACATACATGGTATTGTGGTTTTGGCTAACCAGTTCACTGCAGCGGTGTACATCTACAACTTGTAAAAATACTACCAGTACCTTTTGTTGAGATTTTAAATAGGATATGTGTAGAGTTTACTTGGGTATCTAATGGTCGTTTGAATGATTTGTGCACTCCATTAATATATACAGCACCGTTCATGCCGTGCCTCCTGTTTATGAATATACATATCCGAACTCCACAGAAACAGAGTATGTAAAATACAATGAGCATGGGCATACTGACCTAAATGAAAATATACACTAAAATAGCTTTGCTTACGTACACACAATAGGAATGAATCCCATGTCTAGAAGGGTCTCAACTATACTTCAATCTGAGGACCTGAGTTGATTGTCCACAATAGTCCAAATACAACCTTTAATCATGAAAAGGCGCATAGAGATAAAGAGATATCTTGAACCAACTTAAGGCTGCATACCAGATGATGAATCATTTCGTGCACTTCAAACAAATATTCTTGCATGGTGTGGCTCGTGTCATACAGGATGATACCTTGCATCTTGGAGACGAACAATCAGCTAGCTAATGGCTGGTTCGGAGTTCTAGGCTTGGTGATGCTGAGCGATCTGGTGTACTATCTATTATATATACCTCGGTCAGATGGTAGGCATAATTGAGGTCTGGCGTGTCAAAATTGTTTTCTTTTCATGTGAAAAATTGCACCATTCAAGAGGATCTCTTGATTGCTGCATAGTGACGGCAATTTCATCTTCATGGAGAAATTGCACCGTTAAGAGGACCTCCTGTGTGCTTTATAGTGGTGGCAGTTTCGACAAGTATTTTCATTCATGACGGGAGGAAGAAGGGACACTAATGCAGCAAAATAGATGTAGTAGCTGCTGCAGTTTCTGCAGCACGCTTGGAATAATTAATTAGGAATTAACGGATGAAGAACTAATGCTGCCGGTGGTTGGGTGCATGGTGAGGAAGATGGCACGTACCTTGACGGACGGATGGATGGAATTGAGACACAATGATCTGACGATGCAAAAAATATAAGGAGACGTGGCTGGCTGTGGGTTGAGAGAATTAGGAGTTAAGGACCTTTAGTTGGTTGCACTTATAAAGAATATATAGATTATATATGGCAGGTTTTAGTATGTATGCATATGATGTGACATTGATGTAATTACCAAGTAATAGCTCTTTTTTTTAGGACAATTACCAAGTAATAGCTGCACTGAAGATACAGATACTTAACTCCTGTTCGAGGCTATTAGAGGGCTTATTTCAAAATTAAAAAATGGCCCATGTACAAAACCATCGTTAAAACGGCCCGTGGTGTCCTAAATGAAACAAAGAAAAGGGAAAACGGCCCACGGACAGATGACGCACGGGGTTCTTCGGCCAGACCTCCGCCGCCATTCTCTGCTTCGCTCCGGTGGGGAGATCCATCCCGTCGTCGCTTCCTTTCTCCATCTCGACTCAGGTCAGCCGCTTCCAGTTTTGTTTAATCTTCAGACACTTATCGGGAGACGAATTCTTTTAGTTACTTCCTAGGTTTACCTGATGCCGCCATCTCGTCTTTGAAGGCATCGCTGCGGGCTGCTGTACGCACAGTGCTGGATCGGTTTGCTGCTGCCTGCGGCTACCGGTAGGTACTCGTTCTCCCTTTCGTTACTTCCTAGGTTTACCTTTTCCAAAAAAAAAATCGAATAGATTACCTGTGGATGACGTATCTTTCCAACTTGTTCTGTTTTGATGGCTTTGCATGAAGCCGACGATCGGATTGGATCGGCGATGGGCCTCCCGCGTCGGTTCCTGAATCTCATCATGGAAGGCCGCAACCCTGGAGCGAAAACGCTGCGCTGCATCGACCTGGACCGCCACAAGTTTTTGAACACCAGAAAACCTGCGCCGCGGACGACGAACGATCAGGCTTCCCGGTTGCAGGTCGCACGGTGCTCTGCGCGGACCAGTGCGGGCGTGCCTTCCTCTTCGACTTGGATACTCGCATGATGGGCACCTTGCCTGACCTCCACAGGCCCAAGTGGCCGACGTCAGCCTTCTGCGTCTTCGTCCCCGGCGCGGACGGTGACAGCATCTATGTCATGGAGGCTTATCCCTGGTGTGAGCAGTCGACCGGCAGCGGGCAGCAGCAGCTGAGCCATCAGTTTGAGGCGTTCGTCTCCCGCAAGCCCACTTCGCCGACGTCCTTCACCACTTCCTGGCACTGCCAACTCCTCCCGCCGCCCCCGTTCGTGCTTGACCCCAAGTACAGGGGAGTCCAAGGTGAACCCAACAATATCAGCTCGTACGCCGTGGTAGGCAGTGACTGTGGCTCCCATATCTGCGTGTCCGTGGATGGCTTCGGCACGTACAGTTTGGACGCGGCGAACCACGTGTGGAGCCAGGTTGGCGAGTGGACGCTGCCTTTCCAAGGCAAGGTCGAGTACGTGTCACACCTTAAAATCCGGAGCCGAAATCAAAACAGTAAAAATCGCTAAAAATTTAAATCTTTTTGTGTGATCTTACCTTGCCATGATTTTTCGAAAATAAAACTCACTAAAATAAATAAAGCGTAGTCGAATTTGAAATTTTGAAATATAAAATCAATGCTCAAGTGTTTGCTTCCATTTAAATTCCACTAAAATTTTGAACTTTTTTGAATTTACAACAAACAAAAAAAATAGGTAATTCTCCAAATTAAATTTCAAAACTTTGAATTTAAACCTGCACCAAAACTCATCATAGGCATTTTGGGAGTTTTTGTTTTATTCTGAGTGCTTTTGGTTTGTTCTTTCCTTTGTCAAATTTGAAATTCATTCAAATTTGACTAAATCCAAATCCCTGAAAATAGAAAAGCCTTTTCTTTCTTTACCGGGCGGCACTTTTCCTTTCTTTCCCTGTCGGCCCAGCTTCTCCTTCTCCTTCCTTTATCTCTCTCGGCCCATCTCTTCTCCTCCCCGGCCCAGTTTCTTCTTTCCTTTCTCTCTTCCCGCGCCAGCCCATTTCTCTGGCCCAGCCCAACCGGCCTGTTTCCTTCTCCCCTGTGTCGCTGACCAGTGGGTCCCACGCTTCTTCGTCCTCCCTCGTCCGGTCACATCGACGCGCCGCCGCCCATACTGCCGACGTCATCCACCGCCGCACTGTGCCGCGCCGCCTCACTGTGCTGCGCCGCCTCTCTGTGCCGAACCGCCTTCGCCTCCTTTATCTAGCCCCGAGCTCCTCCCCATCTGCCACACTCGCTCTTCCCGTCTTCTCTCTCCCCTCTCCCCGTCGAGCTCTCCGGCGAGCTCTCCTACCGTCGCAGAAGCTCACCCCCTCCTCCCTTCTTCTTCACCGAGCCTCTTCGGGCTGTGCGCTACCCTGGCATCCCCTCTTCTCGCGTAGCCGCGCCCCACGCGAGGAGATCGACGGTGAACCCTAAGCGCCGCCGCCATCTCCGTCGACGCCGGCACCACCATTCCCCGGCCTCGATGACCGCTCGGTGAGACTCCCCAAGTCCCTCTCTCCCTCATGCGCCCCTCCTTCCTTTCCCTTTCCCACTCGTACTCACTCCGCACCAAGCACCATCACCGCCGTCGCTCTCCCTCTCGCCGCCGGCCACCGTGGGCCCTCCCCCAGCCAAGCCGCGCGCCCAGAAAGACTCGCCGTTTCCTCGCGCACCTCTCAGATAGCACGTACTCGAGCTTCACGCGCCCCTCCCCCTTCTCCCCTTCGCTCGCCGCCACACCGCCCATCTCCGGTGAGCTTTCACCGCCGCTCCGCTCGTCGCCGTCGACTAAATCTCCCACCATCACCTTCACCTACTCGTGCACATCCCCGGCGTGCCCTTCTCGTCGAGCCTCCACACTCCTAGGCGCCGCCAGCGAGCGTTCCGGCGAACTGCCGCCGCGCGCCACCGCTTTCCGGCCGCGTTGACCCAGCCCGCCGCCTGCCAACGTGGCAAGCCACGTCTGCCCGTGGGCCCAGCTTGACCCGGTCCCCTGCCCAGTCAGCTTCCCACTCCCTCTTCTCTTCCGTGCACCCGGTCCACATAAACCAATGACCATGAGCACTCTGGTCCACCGTGGACTCGGTTCACAATATTTTCCAATAGGAAAATAATTCCGGAATAACCAGAAAATCCCCGGGCCCTGTACATTTTACAGATAACCCTCGCGCTTTTCTGTAGTTATGTTTGGGTCCTGTCTTTTTACAGATTGACCCCTGACCTTTCAAAATTCTGTTAAGGTCCTGACTTTTTACAAAAAACACCCCTATACTTTTCCATAATTATCGTTTAGCCCCTATCTTTTACACCAAAACCCCTAAACTTTTCCAAAATTACAGATAGGTCCCTGTCGACTTTCTGTATTTACCAATAAGCCCTCTGTTTTTACAAACAAGCCCTTGAAACTTCAAATCTCCATATCTTTTCCGTTTCAATTCCGTTTCGAGCGATTCTTGCGCTCTCGCGTTCGTATAAACGCGTAGTACCTTTTGGTACTGGTTTTGAAGATCTAAAATATCTTTTTGCGCCATCAACACTCTAAATTCCTATTCTTTTTCAATAAAACCCCGTTTCGACAAATCCTACGATCGTAACCCTGCACGTGCACACTCGTTCAAATCTCCGTACAGCACCTAACCAAATTTTAACACATTGTTCCGTCTCCACATAGTGCATTTTGGCACTAATTCTGGACTCCGTACATAGACCCCGTCTATGTCGTAATTCTTTTCTTTTTAATAAAAATTCCGTCTTGGAATATCCTACATCGCCCATCTCATTGTCCTCCAGTGCTTAATCATCACTCGGCATTCAACAAACCCATATGTCCACCACTCACACGGTCTGAAAATGCTGAATTCACACAGAAAATGCACACACATTTCTTTTTGATCACTTTTTCCAATATCAGAAAAATCCCAGAAAATCTCTAAAAATGCTAGATTGTATTCTAAACCTTTTATCCGACCCTTGTTGCTCCAGATTAATTAGGATTATGGCTATACTTAATTTATTATCTTAATCCTGATTAATTTCCTTTCTATAAATTTCCTAAATTCATATCAGCCTCACACCCGCGCCAGAATTGCTAAGCTCACCCGGCGATTGTACACAGAATCTTTTACGACCAATTTCCCATACCAGAAAAATCCCAGAAAAATTCCTGAAAACATTTTGACCGCTCTCAACATCTTCCAACCATTATTCATCCCAAAATAATTAGGATTATATCAATGCTTAATTAAGCATGATCCTAATTAATTTCTTTTTCCGTAAACTTCCAAAATTCATATCTTTTTCATTCGAGCTCCGATTTTGGCGATTCCTTCGCCAAAATTTATATAAAATCACGCTCTATTCATTGCCACCAGAATCAATCCCTTTTAATGATCTTTGTCAATCCCTCACTTTTAATTGCCTTTTTAATTCCCCGTGTTTTTATTTGTATTCGTGCATTCATATTTTACATAAGCACGTGCACGTATCACCGTCATGCGCCCGTCGCGTGACAGATAAACTTATTAGATAATAAATCAATAATAATTAAGTAGTACGATAATAGGTAATTAAAGTGACACACCTTGCACTTTGTACATGTGTTGCATGAACCTTTATATAGGTTACGACCTATATAAAGCTTTAGTGCTGCAAATGTACGTAAAAACACGTACACACGCCATCCTTCACCCTCTCATGCACTCCTCATGGTGTTTAGCATCCTTCATTTACAACCAAAAGCCCCAGTGTTCGATGCATCACCCATATTAGCTATAAAATAATATAATCGCCCGTAATGTAAAACTTGCTGCATCATGCATGATCTGTGTCTTTTGTCGTTCTCTGGTTTTCCCTCGTCTTTCCAGTTGGAGTTAATTGGATCTTAATTGGCTCTTTTCGATCTTTATTTCTTTTGCGGTAGTTTGTTTATCCGCGTTATTTTTATACGCTAGATTGCGTGAGCTTCGAAGAAGAGCCAGGGAATTCGAGGACTTGCTAAAGATTCAAATTCAAGGACACATCAGAAGATACAAGAATCAAGAAGGAACTTGAAGATTAGGAAAGCGATTTTTCAGGCAAGCCCTAACTCCCATTGATCATATTGATCCTATGATTGCAAAATTATCCTATTTAGAGCTGTTTATAAATAAATATGCATGGTATTTAAATGTGATTTAAATGCTAGAAGGTCCTAGTAATATTTGATTGCCATGCCTTGATCTTGAAATATCCTGATTCCTTGTTAAACCTAGGAACCCGCATCATTAACTCTTTAATGATGTGCTGGTATGCTGCTTAGGACTTTCACCATGTGTTTAATTAATCTTGCTCACATGCTTTTGTGTTAAAATGCGTGAGTCTTGGTGGTGTGTGTAAATGTGAAAATGGGTGGGATCGGTAATAAGTGCAACCCCTAGTGAGGGAATGTTTTGGCGGGATCAGGCGAGGTAGTCCTCAGTGGGGAGGCTATCTCTGGGACGCCCTTCCCCGTGGGGATTGGCTATTGAAGATGCCTGGTTCGGTCGTATAAGGACCGGTTCTTGTGCCGCCTTTGCCTAGCACCTTACGCGCAGCCACAAGCCGTATATGGGTACGGGATTGGAACCACACCCTACTAGTACTCACCCGGTACCCCCCGGAGGCAGGAGATTGCAACGGAGTCCCAGGAGAAGACTCGACGAGGGTGGCGGCGAGTCCGGCATTTATTGACTCTGGCCATATTGTTGAATTGTGAAGCCCCTGGTGATGTCTGTGGGGGATGCCGTGGTGGTACCAAGTAGGTATGGAACCTTTAGTAGGACAGTCCGAACTGGGACCCCGGGGAGGACTGGACTACCTTGTGGGGAAATTTGTGCACCCTTGGCCAAGGTTAAGAAACTTTCCAGAAAGCCGTGTTCCACGGTATTGGACAACGCGAAGGCATCGGCCACACTATGATTAGAGTTTCCCGTGTGAGTTATCCTTGGCGTGTTTTTGGAATACTCCGGTTTGGAGCCGTGTGCTGGTTGTTGGCCAGTGTTAAAACTTGAGGAACTGGCGGGACGGATTGCATCTCCCCCAGGGCCGCTCAACCCCACTAATCTCTACAGATACCTGACTTAGTTTGTGAACTGCTTTGTTTTTAAAACAACCCCTGCATAAGATTGGCTTTTACGCCAATACAAGGAACCATCAGCCTTTACCTTGTTTAAACCCCTGCATATGTTTACCCCTTGTGTTAGGGTTTGCTGAGTACCTTATGTACTCACGCGTTTGCGATTGTTGTTTTTAGTAAAGAGAAGGCTTCGTAGGAAGCGGCGACGTGTTGGTTTTCGGGTCTGCTTCTCAAGTCTGCTTGTGGCTTGAGCCGTGGTTTCCGCTGTTTGCTTCGCCGTTAGTTGGTTGGTTGGTCATGGATGGATGATCCGAATCCTTGTCCTGCCGCCACTAAAGGCTCTGTAATAGGTAACACTTCCTTTATTCGAAGTATGCTTTGGCTACCATATCTGTGTTCTTGTGCGTATCAGCTACTGATCCAGGGACTGATACATAATGCACATCATACTCAAGAAATGGGGTATGACAGAGTGGTATCAGAGCAATACTTGACCGTAGACCGAAAACCTAAGATTTGTTACGCTCGAAAATGACTATTTTCAAAACTAGATACAAAAACCTTCCTGTATAACCTTTCTTTCTCTTAAAAAAGTCTTTTTCCTTCATCATCAAGAAAGAGTCTCACCCGAAAGCTTCTGTACACAGCACCACAAGACTTTGACCCAGATATAACCAGGACTATGTAACTGTTGAAGTGGAGAAACAATTGTTCCAAGTGTACCGCCTGCCGGACTTTGTTCCTAAGCAAAAGAACAAGGACAAAGCAATTATGGGCGTCAGATCACGGATGACATGTTTCAATTGCGGTGACCCTGGACACAAAATTTAAGATTGCCCTTTGTACCAACCAAGCAATGAAGAAGAAGCTGCAGCAATCGACGTGAAGGACGACATACTCGAACTTCCAGCGACCCCAGAAAAGATTGGATTTTCAGTACAGGAAGAGCATGAGAAACAAGGAACATGGAATAGCCTGCATGACGCCTACCCGATGTCAAAGATACTTGAAAGGTTAAACAAATTGGAAAGGTCAACAAGGAAGATCAGTAGGGAACTCACCAAAGTTACCAATGCTCTGCAACCCAAGAAGGCCAACAAGAAACACAACAAGGAAAAGAAGAACAAAAATCAAGCATCTGGTCAAGCTGCAACTAAAAAGACCAAGAAGCCAGGACTTTGTTTCTACTGTAGGGAACGTGGGCACATGATAGCCAGTTGTCCTTACAAGCAAGAAAATCAGGATGATAATATTGAAGACAAAGTTTACAACCCCTAAGCCAACGAAGTACCTCCAGTACACAGTTATACTAGTTATGCCAGGATCCTCCAGAGTGTGTTCTTCGGTCCCTTATAGCAGCAGATGGATCGATAGTTTGTTTACCCCCAAAACTTGAGCCTCGTTTGTAGTACGCTCACATCTTGGCCTACAACAAATAAATCGCGTTGTTTGTGTGATTTGGAGGTTTATGTTGATCGTTGTATTTCTGTTTGAGTGCTCTTAAGCAACCCAAACAATATAATAATTTAAACAGCAGCTTCAGAATAGCTTAATGCCCATCCCAACCTAAACCCGAACCCTTACCTAAGAAGTCTGCTACCAAGAAGCGCTCTGCTCAGAATCAAGTCAGTCAAATGAATAACACAACGATGGTCAACGATCACAACTCAACTGGAAAGTTTTCAAGAGGCAATGCTGAAAGTCAAGGCATCAGTTGTTTGCCAGCCAACAAACATCTAAAGAAATAAAGGAAGTTAGTCAATGACTTGGATTTAAAATGGAACGTGAACCCGGAAATCGAAGGCTACCCTCATGGCAAAACAATCCAGAAATCACAACCTTGGAAGTGGTAACAGTAACCTGTGAACATCCGGATGTCTTCCAGACAAGTTCTGGAATATCATCTGACCAAGACAGAGAACTCATTGTTAAGCTCCTCTCCTGCACAAAATCCTGATGGCTGAGAGATTCTATCAGATGACAGCCAATGAACTAGCAGAGTTAAAGGAATTGTTAGCAGTGTTACATGAAAGATGTTCCATCAGATGGAAGATCTCCTCTGTGGGATCGCTTGTTCTGTATGTCAGCAAGAAAGATGGCAGATTCGGAGTGTCACCATCAAAGACTGGCATCCACAGCCCAGGATCGGTGTGTTGATGACCAGTTAGTGAGAGCCAAGCTTGTCTCCAAGTTTGGCATAAAAGATTGAGAACTGCCGTTAATTGAGGATCTAAGATGGAGTTATATTGGAGACAGTGACGCCACCTGTTATGATGATACAAATACACAGTCCAAATGTAAGCTAAAAAGGTCAGAAGTACCAGTTTACAGATGGCAACCACAACCTTAATCAGAGAAACATGGTATTGGAAATGAGGTACCACAGCTGCAATGACAAGAGTTGATAAGACCTTATGTTATGAGAATAACAGTATGAGAAATAGTGATGACTTAAAAGATTTCTTAATCCTGACAAGGACGGATTAAGAAAAAGTTGTTGGAAAAAGGCCACTTGTGAAACAATAAAGAAAGTTTTAAGTTTCCTGGAGAGACCGTTACAACAGCAAATGAGTAGATCATGAGAATGGAAAACTAAGCTACTGTCATAAATTCAAGCAGTTAAGCATCAGTCAGTCAAGCCAGGCCAGACAAATACTTCATGTGCTGAGCCAGTTTTGGACAGTCAGATCTAGATAAGTCTAAAGAAGGTGTTAAGGCATAAACGTCTGGTTCATGATCTAAGAGATCGCAGAAGCCTGTTTCACATAAGCAGACCAAACCGACCCCTGGAAAGGCGTCGTGTCAGTAATGTCAAGTCAGAACAAGCAAATGATGCAGTTTTGACAACAAGAACAATCCGAGGTCAAGAAACTTAAGTGGGGTAGGAACCCCCACTCTAAGGCAACAGAAGATGGAAAACCCTCCCTGCAAAAGACTGGTATATGCCATGGAAAGGTTGCTGATCATGGAAGCCTCGAACCGCCTATAATGAAATATGAAGAATATATTCCGTCATGGTAAATAGAGAAAGCATCAGCCTAACCAAAAGAGTAACCGTGGTCAGTTCACATGAGAAGCTGATAAAGTCAATCAGCCTACTATACCTGGGAACCAGAAAGTTTCAGAATCATCATCCAACCCACAAGAATAAGTTACAAAGTAATCTAACAGTCTTACAGCTCGGAATGCCTCAAGACAGCCAGAAACCGAAGCAACAGCCGAGCATCAACCAGAATATCAAGTGAAGATCCTTTTTAAGTGGGGTAGGTTTTTCTGTCAGCTAGCCTAACAATCCTCGGAACCAAAACCTTAGGCCAACCCCTCCCCTGTTAAATCAGCTAACATCGAAGGCCCTCAGAAGCAAGAAGTTCTGCTTTGTCTCTCCACAAGCTTCAAGCACCTCCGACAATGAATAGAATCTCATGACAAAGCTCGCTACGTCAACAAAGCTCCGACAAGATTTTGGGTGTTATCACCGTCAAGCAAGAAGACGTAAGAGAAGTTCTACACCAACCCTGAAGTCCCTTTGAATCTCGAGGACGAGATTCCTTTTAAGTGGGGTAGATCTGTCACACCCTAAAATCCGGAGCCGAAATCAAAACAGTAAAAATCGCTAAAAATTTAAATCTTTTTGTGTGATCTTACCTTGCCATGATTTTTCGAAAATAAAACTCACTAAAATAAATAAAGCGTAGTCGAATTTGAAATTTTGAAATATAAAATCAATGCTCAAGTGTTTGCTTCCATTTAAATTCCACTAAAATTTTGAACCTTTTTGAATTTACAACAAACAAAAAAAATAGGTAATTCTCCAAATTAAATTTCAAAACTTTGAATTTAAACCTGCACCAAAACTCATCATAGGCATTTTGGGAGTTTTTGTTTTATTCTGAGTGCTTTTGGTTTTGTTCTTTCCTTTGTCAAATTTGAAATTCATTCAAATTTGACTAAATCCAAATCCCTGAAAATAGAAAAGCCTTTTCTTTCTTTATCGGGCGGCACTTTTCCTTTCTTTCCCTGTCGGCCCAGCTTCTCCTTCTCCTTCCTTTATCTCTCTCGGCCCATCTCTTCTCCTCCCGGCCCAGTTTCTTCTTTCCTTTCTCTCTTCCCGCGCCAGCCCATTTCTCTGGCCCAGCCCAACCGGCCTGTTTCCTTCTCCCCTGTGTCGCTGACCAGTGGGTCCCACGCTTCTTCCTCCTCCCTCGTCCGGTCACATCGACGCGCCGCCGCCCATACCGCCGACGTCATCCACCGCCGCATTGTGCCGCGCCGCCTCACTGTGCTGCGCCGCCTCTCTGTGCCGAACCGCCTTCGCCTCCTTTATCTAGCCCCGAGCTCCTCCCCATCTGCCACACTCGCTCTTCCCGTCTTCTCTCTCCCCTCTCCCCGTCGAGCTCTCCGGCGAGCTCTCCTACCGTCGCAGAAGCTCACCCCCTCCTCCCTTCTTCTTCACCGAGCCTCTTCGGGCTGTGCGCTACCCTGGCATCCCCTCTTCTCGCGTAGCCGCGCCCCACGCGAGGAGATCGACGGTGAACCCTAAGCGCCGCCGCCATCTCCGTCGACGCCGGCACCACCATTCCCCGGCCTCGATGACCGCTCGGTGAGACTCCCCAAGTCCCTCTCTCCCTCATGCGCCCCTCCTTCCTTTCCCTTTCCCACTCGTACTCACTCCGCACCAAGCACCATCACCGCCGTCGCTCTCCCTCTCGCCGCCGGCCACCGTGGGCCCTCCCCCAGCCAAGCCGCGCGCCCAGAAAGACTCGCCGTTTCCTCGCGCACCTCTCAGATAGCACGTACTCGAGCTTCACGCGCCCCTCCCACTTCTCCCCTTCGCTCGCCGTCACACCGCCCATCTCCGGTGAGCTTTCACCGCCGCTCCGCTCGTCGCCGTCGACTAAATCTCCCACCATCACCTTCACCTACTCGTGCACATCCCCGGCGTGCCCTTCTCGTCGAGCCTCCACACTCCTAGGCGCCGCCGGCGAGCGTTCCGGCGAACTGCCGCCGCGCGCCACCGCTTTCCGGCCGCGTTGACCCAGCCCGCCGCCTGCCAACGTGGCAAGCCACGTCTGCCCGTGGGCCCAGCTTGACCCGGTCCCCTGCCCAGTCAGCTTCCCACTCCCTCTTCTCTTCCGTGCACCCGGTCCACATAAACCAATGACCCATGAGCACTCTGGTCCACCGTGGACTCGGTTCACAATATTTTCCAATAGGAAAATAATTCCGGAATAACCAGAAAATCCCCGGGCCCTGTACATTTTACAGATAAACCCTCGCGCTTTTCTGTAGTTATGTTTGGGTCCTGTCTTTTTACAGATTGACCCCTGACCTTTCAAATAATTCTGTTAAGGTCCTGACTTTTTACAAAAACACCCCTATACTTTTCCATAATTATCGTTTAGCCCCTATCTTTTACACCAAAACCCCTAAACTTTTCCAAAACTACAGATAGGTCCCTGTCGACTTTCTGTATTTACCAATAAGCCCTCTGTTTTTACAAACAAGCCCTTGAAACTTCAAATCTCCATATCTTTTCCGTTTCAATTCCGTTTCGAGCGATTCTTGCGCTCTCGCGTTCGTATAAACGCGTAGTACCTTTTGGTACTGGTTTTGAAGATCTAAAATATCTTTTTGCGCCATCAACACTCTAAGTTCCTATTCTTTTTCAATAAAACCCCGTTTCGACAAATCCTACGATCGTAACCCTGCACGTGCACACTCGTTCAAATCTCCGTACAGCACCTAACCAAATTTAACACATTGTTCCGTCTCCACATAGTGCATTTTGGCACTAATTCTGGACTCCGTACATAGACCCCGTCTATGTCGTAATTCTTTTCCTTTTTAATAAAAATTCCGTCTTGGAATATCCTACATCGCCCATCTCATTGTCCTCCAGTGCTTAATCATCACTCGGCATTCAACAGACCCATATGTCCACCACTCACACGGTCTGAAAATGCTGAATTCACACAGAAAGTGCACACACATTTCTTTTTGATCACTTTTTCCAATATCAGAAAAATCCCAGAAAATCTCTAAAAATGCTAGATTGTATTCTAAACCTTTTATCCGACCCTTGTTGCTCCAGATTAATTAGGATTATGGCTATACTTAATTTATTAGCTTAATCCTGATTAATTTCCTTTCTATAAATTTCCTAAATTCATATCAGCCTCACACCCGTGCCAGAATTGCTAAGCTCACCCGGCGATTGTACACAGAATCTTTTACGACCAATTTCCCATACCAGAAAAATCCCAGAAAAATTCCTGAAAACATTTTGACCGCTCTCAACATCTTCCAACCATTATTCATCCCAAAATAATTAGGATGATATCAATGCTTAATTAAGCATGATCCTAATTAATTCCTTTTTCCGTAGACTTCCAAAATTCATATCTTTTTCATTCGAGCTCCGATTTTGGCGATACCTTCGCCAAAATTTATATAAAATCACGCTCTATTCATTGCCACCAGAATCAATCCCTTTTAATGATCTTTGTCAATCCCTCGCTTTTAATTGCCTTTTTAATTCCCCGTGTTTTTATTTGTATTCGTGCATTCATATTTTACATAAGCACGTGCACGTATCACCGTCATGCGCCCGTCGCGTGACAGATAAACTTATTAGATAATAAATCAATAATAATTAAGTAGTACGATAATAGGTAATTAAAGTGACACACCTTGCACTTTGTACATGTGTTGCATGAACCTTTATATAGGTTACGACCTATATAAAGCTTTAGTGCTGCAAATGTACGTAAAAACACGTACACAAGCCATCCTTCACCCTCTCATGCACTCCTCATGGTGTTTAGCATCCTTCATTTACAACCAAAAGCCCCAGTGTTCGATGCATCACCCATATTAGCTATAAAATAATATAATCGCCCGTAATGTAAAACTTGCTGCATCATGCATGATCTGTGTCTTTTGTCGTTCTCTGGTTTTCCCTCGTCTTTCCAGTTGGAGTTAATTGGATCTTAATTGGCTCTTTTCGATCTTTATTTCTTTTGCGGTAGTTTGTTTATCCGCGTTATTTTTATACGCTAGATTGCGTGAGCTTCGAAGAAGAGCCAGGGGAATTCGAGGACTTGCTAAAGAATTCAAATTCAAGGACACATCAGAAGATACAAGAATCAAGAAGGAACTTGAAGATTAGGAAAGCGATTTTTCAGGCAAGCCCTAACTCCCATTGATCATATTGATCCTATGATTGCAAAATTATCCTATTTAGAGCTGTTTATAAATAAATATGCATGGTATTTAAATGTGATTTAAATGCTAGAAGGTCCTAGTAATATTTGATTGCCATGCCTTGATCTTGAAATATCCTGATTCCTTGTTAAACCTAGGAACCCGCATCATTAACTCTTTAATGATGTGCTGGTATGCTGCTTAGGACTTTCACCATGTGTTTAATTAATCTTGCTCACATGCTTTTGTGTTAAAATGCGTGAGTCTTGGTGGTGTGTGTAATGTGAAAATGGGTGGGATCGGTAATAAGTGCAACCCCTAGTGAGGGAATGTTTTGGCGGGATCAGGCGAGGTAGTCCTCAGTGGGGAGGCTATCTCTGGGACGCCCTTCCCCGTGGGGATTGGCTATTGAAGATGCCTGGTTCGGTCGTATAAGGACCGGTTCTTGTGCCGCCTTTGCCTAGCACCTTACGCGCAGCCACAAGCCGTATATGGGTACGGGATTGGAACCACACCCTACTAGTACTCACCCGGTACCCCCCGGAGGCAGGAGATTGCAACGGAGTCCCAGGAGAAGACTCGACGAGGGTGGCGGCGAGTCCGGCATTTATTGACTCTGGCCATATTGTTGAATTGTGAAGCCCCTGGTGATGTCCGTGGGGGATGCCGTGGTGGTACCAAGTAGGTATGGAACCTTTAGTAGGACAGTCCGAACTGGGACCCCGGGGAGGACTGGACTACCTTGTGGGGAAATTTGTGCACCCTTGGCCAAGGTTAAGAAACTTTCCGGAAAGCCGTGTTCCACGGTATTGGACAACGCGAAGGCATCGGCCACACTATGATTAGAGTTTCCCGTGTGAGTTATCCTTGGCGTGTTTTTGGAATACTCCGGTTTGGAGCCGGTGTGCTGGTTGTTGGCCAGTGTTAAAACTTGAGGAACTGGCGGGACGGATTGCATCTCCCCCAGGCCGCTCAACCCCACTAATCTCTACAGATACCTGACTTAGTTTGTGAACTGCTTTGTTTTTAAAACAACCCCTGCATAAGATTGGCTTTTACGCCAATACAAGGAACCATCAGCCTTTACCTTGTTTAAACCCCTGCATATGCTTACCCCTTGTGTTAGGGTTTGCTGAGTACCTTATGTACTCACGCGTTTGCGATTGTTGTTTTTAGTAAAGAGAAGGCTTCGTAGGAAGCGGCGACGTGTTGGTTTTCGGGTCTGCTTCTCAAGTCTGCTTGTGGCTTGGGCCGTGGTTTCCGCTGTTTGCTTCGCCGTTAGTTGGTTGGTTGGTCATGGATGGTCCAAATCCTTGTCCTGCCGCCACTAAAGGCTCTGTAATAGGTAACACTTCCTTTATTCGAAGTATGCTTTGGCTACCATATCTGTGTTCTTGTGCGTATCAGCTACTGATCCAGGGACTGATACATAATGCACATCATACTCAAGAAATGAGGTATGACAGTACGTCCCCGAGCTCAAGCTCTGGTTCGGCCTCTCTGCGAAGGACGGGCACTTGGCTGCTGCTGATCTCTCGACCATTCTTTCCACCATGGACTCCCAGCCTCAGCTCCTAGGCCCTTGGAAGGAGCTTGTTGAGCCACCCCACGACTGGAGGGATGTGCAAAAGCCTCAGTTTGTCAACCTTGGTTGTGGCAGGTTCTGTATCGCGAGGTCCTTCCACATGTGGATGCCGATAGAAGGCCACTCGTATGATCCCCTCACGGGGTACTATTTTACTGTCTTGACCGGCGTGGATGTTGTGCCGTGCGTCCGTGATGGCAATGGTGGTGGTGTCGATGCCAACTGTAGCGACGGCAGTGGCAGTACCAATGGTGGCAATGTTAGAATGGAACTTGAAATGATCAGGCACGAATCGAGACTCCACATGTCTTATGGACGCCATGGTAACATTATGGAAGTTTTCTGAATAGCTTTGGGGTGTTGTTTTCAAAACTGTTTTATTCATCATGCATGCTATAAAATACTGTCTTAATTTTAGAACTTTTTTTGAAGAAACCTTAATTTTAGAACTTTGTCATGATAAGTCTCTATAACGTGTTGTTGCGCATTTGATCTGGTTCTCGTTTAGCCGTGGCTCGTCTCATGTATTCAGCATCTATCACGGAATTCTATAGACTATTTACTTGGTACTTGACAGTAGTTTGACACGTTGTGAGTTGGTTTATGCCAAATCTAATATATGCAAACAGTTCATCTGGAGATTATAGAGAACTAATTATGAACGTAAGGTAAACTGATATGTGATACAGTACGCGTAGACTGCGTATAGATACAAAGCAATAGATAGTACATCATCAAAAGATCGAACGAAGCAGCACAACATACACAACCTGATACATAACTCTCCTAACTGGCACAACAAGATCGCAGGCAAATATCGCATTTTATTACTAGAGCGCCAAAACAGATGCAGTTTGCTCATGGCTTGATCGCGGGCAATGGATAATGGCTCTCAGGCTTCGGTGGCAGCTCATGCTCTGGCTCCTTCGGATGGGGCAGCTCTGGCACGGCGGGGTAATGTGGTGCCTCGGGCTTGGGAAGCTCTGGCATGATGGAGTGTTCAGGTAGCTCTGGCTTTGGCAGCTCAGGTACGACGGGGTGTTTAGGCACCTCTGGCTTTGGCAGCTCCGGAGTGGTGGGGTGTTCTGGAAGCTCTGGCTTTGGCAGCTCGGGAACGGCAGGGTGCTCGGCCACCTCTGGCTTTCGCAGCTCAGGAATTGCAGGGTGTTCAGGCACCTCTGGCTTTGGTAGCTCGGGAATGACAGGGTGTTCGGGCACCTCTGGCTTCGGCAGCTCGGGAATGGTGGGATGTTCAGGCACCTCTGGCTTTGGTAGCTCAGGGACAGTCGGATGAGGAGGCAGTTCAGGCTTTGGCAGCTCCGGCATGGTAGGGTGTGGGTGCTCCTCTTTCGGCGCCTCCTCTTCCAACCATCGTGCAGCATTGCTCTTGCTGCTGCAGGACAGCAACAAGGCCGTGAGGAGGACAAGGGTGCTCTCTGAAGCCATAATTATGTGCCTGGAGTTTCAGCGAGAGAGCTAGATCGTTGTGTGATGCCCGAGAAGGGAGAGAAGTATGGTATTTAAAGCTAAATGCATGGTACCACCTTGAGTGATTGTTTGGTAACTGGTAGGTCATCTGCATCTCTTCTGTTGTTAAACTTGGTCCTCTCCTGCTCTGAACTTGTGTAAAGTCTAATCGGTTGGGAATACTAAGACCTGTTCGATCTGCAGGTTGGTTGAAGCACCTGCTGCTTTGTGGCCACAGTACAAGACGTGTGCGGCGTATCTGATTATTTGGCGACCTGTTAACTCAAACTAAGGACATCATGCCTGCGACGAGACAGACAGAAGCTAGCATGGGAGCTATAAAGTCCAAGCATGCCTCATTTGTTAGGAAGAAGCATGCCTCTGTTGCAACTGTGTTTAATTCAGTACCTTTGAATATCTCTTTCCGACGTGGTTTGGTGGGAAACAACTTGGTACTATGGCACAATTTAGTTGCTAGGATTGCTCACATCAGACCTAACGATAATGCAGATACTTTTAGATGGGGTTTACATCAAAATGGTATCTTCTCTGTTAAATCAATGTATAGCGCCCTCATTTGTAATGGCAATGTGAGACATAATAATTTGTCGTGGAAGTTAAAGGCTCCTTTAAAAATAAAGATCTTTATGTGGTATTTACATAGAGAGGTAGTACTCACTAAAGATAACTTAGCTAGAAGAAATTGGAATGGGTGCAAAAAATGTGCCTTCTGTGCGCAGGATGAAACCATTCAACATCTATTCTTCGATTGTCATTTTGCCAAATTCTTGTGGAGAACTGTGCAATTTACTTTTGGTTTAGATATACCGACTAGTGTTAATGATTTGTTTAACAATTGGCTACTACGGTTTGACTCTAAATCAAAATTACAATTGCTAGCTGGGGCATCGGCTTTATGTTGGGCTCTATGGTTGAGTAGGAATGATATCGTTTTTGATAAAACTCCTATGAAAACTTATATGCAGGTACTCTACAGGGGAACACATTGGCTTCGGCTATGGGCGCAACTACAAAAGTGTGATGAAGACACCAACATGATGAAGGAGGCATGCCGTGCTATGGAGACTACGGTCATGCAAATCTTTGCCAACCATGGATGGCGTTTTAGCAATAGGATTGCTATTTAATAATCCATTCGAACTATGTTGGTGTCTCCTATTTGCTTTTATGAAACTGTGAGTGTAATGGCAGACGGAAGTGCTGCATAACTTTGTAATGAGCCGGCTGTAGCCTCTATGAGGTCAAGGCTGGGATACATTTTTCCCATTATCTAAAAAAAATAAAGTCCAAGCATGCATGTTGACGAGGTGTTTGGTTTTCGTAGCAGTTATACAGCGAGCTGAAAATAACTGCCACTGTGAAATGTTCGAAGGTCTTCCTTTTCATGTGTTTGCGTGGACACGCAGTTTTCTAAAAGAAGATAAATTGCTTACATGAATGTGTGTGGTCCATATTAATATAGTGTAGAAAAAATAGGATTAGTTGTTAGCCTGTTAGTTTCTTAATATTATTTATTTTGAAAGAATATTTCTTGGAAAAACAATGGCACATTTTAGTATGCACATATGATGTGGCTGCATCACTGCATCACCGAATATTGTTCCACAATTGTTGAGATGGTGCCGATGTGTACATGTCCACCCTTCCTGCTAGCTTTCGGATCTCTCAGATTTGGAACCAAACATTCACGAGGGTATCTCTCAGCTTCTATATTGCCATTCATAATTTTTTTTTAAATTTCTGATCCGGTCTTTACCATGCCACCAACTGTTTTCTAAATCTATGTTTAGTTTGCCAATTTTCTATATTGCCATTATTGGTAAATCTTCAAAATCATAAAACACTGATCTTTTATATATGTAGGAAAATGAAAAATTCATGACATAGTTTTGCGTCATATATAATATGCTAAACTGAAGGCTTTAACGTACGCAGTAATCTTGTACTCGGCCACAGAACATGTTTGTATAACATGTGCATAATATGGAGAAAATACACCAAACTTTTTATTGCTTATAGTATACATGAAAATAACATGCAACACAAAGATATGTGAAATAGGTTTACATACAAATAATGCAATACATGGTAACCTATAGTGTCACGCTCCGAGCACAAACAGAATACAATAATGTTACACCATCATAATACACGCACAGAGATACTGAGCATCTTTACTGGGGAAGTACGGGTGAGGTTCGTCCGATCATGGCTTGGCTTCTGGCACCGGGTAGTGGGTCTCCGGCTTGGGCGGCAGCTCGTGTTCCGGCTGAGGAGGCACTTCATGCTTTGGCACCTCTGGTACGTGCGGCAACTCAGGCTTCGGCAGCTCTGGCACGTGCGGCAGCTCAGGCTTTGGCACCTCGGGTACGTGCGGCAGCTCAGGCTTTGGCAGCTCAGGCACGGTGGGGTGTGGCGGCAGTTCCGGCTTTGGCAGCTCCGGATGCGGCAGTTCAGGCTTTGGCAGCTCCGGCACGGCAGGGTGCGGGAGCTCGGGTTTGGGGATCTCAGGGTGCGGCAACTCTGGCTTCGGCAACTCTGGGACGGCCGGGTGAGGAAGCTCTGGCTTGGGCACCTCAGGCACTTCGTGGTGTGGCAGCTCAGGCTTTGGCACTTCTGGCACGGCTGGGTGTGGCAGCTCGGGCTTTGGAAGCTCCGGCACAGGGTGTGGCAGTTCGGGCTTCGGCAGCTCCGGCACAACAGGGTGAGGTGGCAGTTCAGGCTTTGGATGCTCCGGCACGGTGGGGTGCGGCGGCAGTTCAGGCTTGGGCAGCTCCGGCACGGTGGGGTGCGGTGGCAGTTCAGGCTTGGGCAGCTCCGGCACGGTGGCGTGCGGCGGGTACTCCTCCTTGGGCTTTGTCTCCTCCAGGAGCCGTGCCGCGCTGCTCATGGAGCTGCAGAGGAGGAGCAGCGCCGCAAGGAAAGCAAGGCCGGACATTGCTCTCTTGGAAGCCATATTGAACATATGGCCCGCACTTCTCAACTTCGATCTATGTGTATCAGTGACTGCTAGTTCTTGTGTGATATCTGTGATGGCTGGGAGAGATGAGGAGCCTGGTATTTATAGGGCCAAATGAGAGCTGCATGCTGCTGCATATGCAGGGCATATACGTTTGCAGGTTTGCGGAGTCTCTTCTAATGTCTAGTTCATGGTAGGTCATCTGCACCTCATTTTTTTTTTCTGAAACCTTCCAGATAATCCACCCACCAGCTTAATACCTATGGTCTCTGCTTGTGTTGTTGTGCCTGGTTGAACAAGTTTTGAATACTCTGAGACATAGGAGTGAAATGGTCCCATTGGTTGATGCTCTACCATTTTTATAAGTCTAGTTACTAAGCTGCTTAGCCACCTAAGGCTGCGCTTCTCGAAATCTCCTGCGATTAGGCTACCGAATGCATGAAGATCAGTGTGTGAAGACTAGGCTCGTGAAACGGTTGGAAATGACGAGTACGGTGAACAAGATAGTACACACCGCGACGTACAGATAGTACGTACCTAGCAGAAAACATGCACGAGACAATGAATTAACAAGCTTATCTCTGTACCTGACATGCTATTTACCTCAGATGGTCAAGTACACCTCGTAAGAGTCTCTCGGATCATCTGGCAATAAATCTTGTGGTGGTTCAGCTGCTGCTTGTGGTAGTAGGTTGTGGTCGTTTTCATTATCCTTTTAGTAGCAAAAGTCTACGTGACCCGGCCGTTGATCTGCTAAAGAAGAGGGTGATCTGGTTGTTGATAGTGTGCGCTTTCGCGTAGGAGCGTACAGGCGTTAGGTCACCGGTGCAGTACGGTTGGTGCAAATATCAGGGCTCTTTCTTGTCAAGAACACTGAGACCTCGATAGCGAACAAAATAGCATGTGCAATATATCTGATATGATATATCTGCATAATAGTTGTTCGGACACAGGATCGAGTAGAAAATGATCGCTTGTCTAACAGTGTTGAATTAGCAGCAGAGGTTAGCTCCCTTTTCTTGCAGGTTTGGTTGTGGTTGGTAGGCCTCGTCTCAGCGTAATATTGGAAAGCTAGAGCATGTAGAGCATACAACCGTCAACCGTGAGCCGTCCCACCAAATGTACTTCAGCACGGCTCTGCACGCATGCTATCTTACTCCAGACTAGTCACACACACGTGTTACAAGCTATCTCTACTTCCTGGATACCGCTTCCTGTTAGCTTGGGAACAATCACATGTATGCATGTTAGAAGCTAACCAATTATTTTATTTTATTTTATTTTAACAGTGTACCCATAGTTTATGACTCATAACTGACAATTCTTCTTAACTGACAATTATTCTTAACTGGCAATTATTCTAGTAGTGCTTAAATTTAATTAATAAATTAGTCATTATATTCGAAAATTCCTTTTGTGTGATTTTCTCGAAACAAGATTTCACCCAACTCCATCCGAGGACGAAGGCCATAGAGCTTACATGTTTGCAAAGGCAAAAAGAGCGCAAGAACGAAAAGCCGCCAACCCCCAATCAACTACCAGATCTCTAGTAATAGCATATTTGGGGCAAGAGGCAACCTAGGCCGATTCGGCCACAACCTACAAGTGGATACAGAAAACTAACAAAACGACTTCTTGAAAGCTGAAACTGCAACACATGCCTAGAATCTAACTACGGTGTGTAGGCTTTCACTCCTCTTCGTTGTCGTTGTCGTCGTCGTCACTACTTGTGGCTTCTTTTTATGTGATTATTAATTGTTTACTAGTAATGAATACATTTTCGGTTGAAGACAATACATCAAGTTGAATGGTGTCTTGTATTCATCTATTCAATCTAAAATGGTAATTAAGAATTTGTCAACCGGCGTGAATTGAAGTGGTTAGAGCCAATGTGAAGAATCTTAAAACTCCAACTAAAATGGTTTTACATGAAAAGAAAAAAAAAACAACCTACTCAAGCCATTCAATTGCTAGATATTGGTACATTATATATTAACGTACTCAAAATTCTACATCTGAAGAATTTCATGGAATCTCTCAATGAAGTTTGCAAGTTTCAGAGGAATTAACATCTTGCCATTTCATTGACATTTGCATGAGCTTCTCTTAAATATATATACACATTAACACCCGGATATTTGTAGGGTTTTTTCCCCAATCCATATGTCCTTGCAGCAAATACCAGCAAGGCTTGAACTGAACTAAGTGGTAAAATTTGAAATTTATTTCAGTATGACTTCTACTTAGTTTCAACTACAGAGAACACCTTATTTGACGAGCACTACTACATTTACAAACCATTTGAGAAAAACTTAACTACAACTTAAGATCTAATAATGGTTGAAATCGCTTAGGTGAACACTAAATGAATTGAATTATCTGAATGCATGGATGTGCTCAAGTTGTACACGAATGACCATACGCCGATCATTGCCCTTATTCACATCAGGGGGATATAACTGATTAGGAGGTAAACATCTTGTTAGCTTCTGATCCACATGTCTACTCAAGACCTGCAGAATGCCAGATCTAAAAAAAACACGTAACATAAGGTCAAGATGTCATCGGAAATCCTTTTGTTGAAGCATTCGGTGAATTGATGTTATACATGTGGAAACTTTTGGTTCTTGAGTTCACTAACATCCATTTGTTCATGTATATATTTAGTGATCGAGAATGAGAGCGTGCCAAATGTAAATCCATATACACACGAATCCATTTATTAGATATATATGAATCTAAAAAACACATAAATGACAAGTATCGGATGGGCATGGCATGCGCATATCACTCGATCAACGCTGCATATCCAGTACGCTGTACGCATCGCCCAATATGCATGTCAAGCGTCACACGAAAGGGCCAAATGGAAGAGAACATGACATGTGTAGCGCCGTGTCAATATACGCGGGCGGGCGGTCCTTGTCGATCTCTCACGGCTTTGGCGCCGCAGGCTCCGGCATCTCGGGCTTCGGCAGCGGCGGCAGTTCAGGCTTCGGCTGCACCTCAGGCTTGGGCAGGACCGGCATCTCCGGCTTCGGTTGCTCCTCAGGCTTCGGCAGCTCGGGCTTTGGCTTTGGCTGTTCCTCAGGCTTGGGCAGGGGCGGCAACTCCGGCTTTGGCTGCTCTTCGGGCTTGGGCAGGGGCGGCAACTCTGGCTTTGGCTGCTCCTCAGGCTTGGGCAGCGGCGGGATCTCGGGTTTCGGCTTCTCCTCCGGCTTCGGCAACGGCGGTAGCTCGGGCTTGGGCTGCTCCTCAGGCTTGGGCAGTGGAGGCAGCTCGGGCTTGGGTTGCTCCTCCGGCTTGGGCAGCGGAGGCAGTTCGGGCTTGGGTTGTTCTTCAGGTTTGGGCAGCGGCGGCAAGTCGGGCTTCGGTAGTTCATCCAGGCGCCGCGCCGCGTCGCTCATGCCGCCGCCCGAGAGCAGCAGCGCGAGGACGAACAGGAGAGAGGACATAGCGGCAGCGGACGCCATGCCTGCCTGAACCACAACTCAGGCTCAGCAGTGCTCTGCTTACTACTGGATGCAGAGAACGGAAGGCGAGGCCAGGTACTTATAGGAGGAACAGCCTCATCGAATCACCCGGTTCTGGTGCCTCACAGTTCACCTGACGCAGTGACGCGCTTGCTTCTAGTTGGCCAGACCTCCAGAGTCTTTGACGTTCTTGTCCCACCATACATGACATCTGAGACTCGCTTGCGTGATCGACACCGCTTAACCCATTGCCGCGTCTCGTGCCTGTCCGTGCGTTAATTAGGTCGGCAACTGGTGATGCCGAGATCGCCATCTCGGTGTACGCCGTGCCGGGTTGCTTGCCGCGCCTGCACGACGTGACGACGCCAGCGGCCGGCGACGTGACGAGGTACGGCGCCGACGGCGGCCCCTCGCCGGAAAACGAAAGCGACCGATCGCGCCGTTCCTGCGCGCGGGCGCTGCAAAAGTCGCGGTAGCATGAGGTGCGAAACAGTGCCGCTAGAAAGTGGATGGACGATCACGCGCCGCGTTGTGCGCCCGGCCGCTCGGTGGAAACCCCCGGCGGGTGCTGTCCGTGTCGACGACGCGACGCCCCGTCCAAGGAAACGATCCGCCGATGTCACGATGATCTTGGGGCCTGTTGGCGGCGTCGGTGCTTGTCGGTGATTTGCACAATTTCTCGGTTGGTTTTTCACTTTTTCTTCCGTAATGTGACGCGAGCGTTTGGTTTGTAAGCAGAGTGCCCCATTTCGTGACCGGCGAGCCATACATGAGCGCCTGCACTAAGCCTGCAAGTGCAGTTCAGAAACGAGGTGCACGTGAACAACCTGTACTGCTGAACGAGCCGGATACACATTGTGCACTTCCGGAACGAACGAGCAAACATGTATTCTGTGAACAAGTGTTCCTCGCAAAACAAAACGAAGAAAAAAATTTCTGTGAAATACAGCCACTAAGCACCTCTGAGATACTTAGCGAGAAGATAAAACACGCTGATTTTTTTTTTGTTTTGCGAAGGATAAAACATGCTGAATAGAGTATCTACATTCATCTTCGTCTTATCCAACGCAGCCACTAGGAACCTTTTTTTTTTCAGTTTAAGGCAAAGTATAATGGTGTTGTCTCATAGGGCATCTCATACATGACACGTAATTTGAAACGATTTATGAGACAACCTCTACAACGTGTTATCTTTTTCGGTTGTCTTGTCGTAATTTCACAATTTCTTAAATCATTTATGAAAAAATGAACAATTTAAGAGTTGCATGCAACTACAACTAAAACTATGGAGTGAAAGTCATCTTCTACTCCTAAACAAGGATGGATTCCCCGAAAGTAGCAGTGAATCAACTCATGTATCGATCACAGGGATAAGTAACTGTCCGTGTTGGGAACGGCAAGGCTACTTCCTTCTGGGATGATTGGTGGCTACAAGCAGGCCGGCTGTGTGACCTCTTCCCGGCGCTTGCAAGCCACTCGACGTGGCCCAAAGCATCAGTGCACCAAGTGTTCGAGGAGGGGCTCAGGCAACAGTTCGTGCCCCGACTGTCCAGGGCTGCGGAAAGTGAATTGGCCGAGGTGCGCGACATGATCTCCGAGGTCACGCTCACCACTGAATCAGACACACGCTGCAGCGACCTCTTTTCCCCCGATGGTACTCTACGCTCATCAGCCCTCTATAATCTGGTCATGTCCGCCACCGATCCTGGGTGCGACTTTGCAAAGTTCGTTTGGCAAAACCGAGCGCCACCGCGCGTGCAGTTTTTTGGATGGTTGATGGTGCAGGGCAGAATCCAATGCAAGAGCAACCTGTTGAAGAAAAATATTGTGGAGAATGACATCTGTGAGGTGTGTGCGCAGGAACATGAAGACACGGATCATATTATGTATGGCTGCTCCTTTGCTCAAGCTTTTTGGGCGGCCATTGGGGTGGAACTGCCGGCACAACCCAGCTCGTCGAGGGCGTGGGACCTCGGCTGGCCGTCGGCGACCCCCAACAAGCACAGGGATTGTCTGGCCCTCCTCTGTTACTGGCAGCTGTGGAAGCATCGGAATGAGGTGGTCTTTCGAGCTGCAACCCCGTCGCTCCCTCGCTTGCTGTTGACTTGCCGAGAAGAAGCCAGGCTGTGGCGATGGCGCATGGCGCGCGAAGACGAGGAAATTGCTAGTGCTTGGTGCCAAATGTTTTCATCCATGTAGTACGAACTCGATAATTTGTGGTGTAAAATCTTTTGTAATCTGTACTGGGCCAGTTTGGGCCACCATTTTCAATGATTAATGGAATCAGGTGGGGAGTTCTCCTCCCCCCGTTGACCGTCAAAAAAAAAAACAGGGATAAGTAAGGGGAAGGAGATTGGAAACACACTAAACAAACGAACCAGATATAATGATTGGAAGTCCCTCCGATAGAGATGTGTCCTCCCCTAGCGCACGGGCCCTTGCCCCTCTTTGCCGGCGACTGCATTGTACTAAAATCTCCAATTCCCATTGATTTGTTAGCGAATTCAAAGCTCTTTTGCTACAGTGAGAGATGCCCGACGAACACAATAATCTAACGTTTCATCGACACCTCAAGCTCCAGGAAGGATAAAATGTACTCTTCTGATGCATGGGAGTATTTCAAACTTTGGTAATAGTTTGTCGTTTAGCAACTATTGCAGCTTGTACTCTAGTATGGGTACCATTGCCACGAAAGGTTCTTCTTCCTTGAGGCGTCTTGCCACACTACTCGTGTCAACATACAACATTAGAAGCACTTCGAGGAAGGCAATCTCCATGATTTTCCGGTTCTTGAAAATCATGTTTACAATTGCATTGTGTGCGTGGTTGATTCGTTTGTTGTATTTGGATGAGCGATTAAAGGTATTTAACTTGTGTGGAATGGCAAGGATCAGAACATATTTTAGCATATGAATTTTATTCCTAAATACATGTCTTTCTAGTGCATGACATCCTACTAGTTAAAACAATAAGTCGCAAGCAATTTTATTTTAGCAACAAGGTCTCTACATGCATTGTGAAAAAAAAATATCTCAAGAAGTCATTGCATCACCGCTATATAATCATGGTAACAACTTATTTTTATATAAATACCTTGTACAAATATCATAAAAAATATCAAGCTTTATGTATTCTTCTATAAAATTACAAAAACTATAGTACTCCAAAAATACATTCATTTCACATTTCAGATGGTGATTGGGTGACGGAAAGATAAATATACTGTTTGTCAAAGGCTTTTAAAAATTATGACATTCAGTTATCAATTAAAGCTTTATGCTTCTTGACTCAAGGCAGAGATTTGGTAATAAAATATATCGGGAGGTAATCATAGTGGCTGCATGGACCATCTAGTGTCATAGAAATGGCATAATCTTTGATGGTCAGACACTAAGCTTGAATAGATGGAAAAAGTGCTTCAAGGAGGAGTTCACGCTGGTCCAGTGTTAAGATTTTACTTGATAATTGGTTTTGTAATATACGATAACTGAACTTTTATTAAGGTCTTTTTTTGAGCCTATGGCCTTTGTAAACTTTGTAAATATTCTCTTGTAAATAGAAAAAAAATGAGTAGGGGCTCCCCTGCTGTTTGGTTCAAAAAATAAATTAAAATGTACCTACATCTAATAGTTTGTATGGATTTTTTAATAAAATTAGCATAAGTGACAGTTATATTTGGGCTGGTTCACCAATGGGGCCATCTCATCGATTCCACCTAATAAGCCCAGTAAGAAACAGCCCACCCCGGATGTCTAATAGCTCATCAAAGCACACGAATTTTGTCAAAAAAAAATAAATCAAGAGAAAATTCCTTCTTTGGCCCTGCAAAGTTCACTGGTTCGGTGGTTCCTTCCTTGGCTCTTTATCAAATCTCTTAATATCCCAATGCGGTCGCGTTCGCGGGTGGCGGGCGCGTCCACGTCGGCCCGTTAACGATAGTTGTTCGATATGCAAAACTGGTGATATGAGCCGTTGATATGGGTCGGGTCGGGTCTTTCCAGCTCCGCCACAACCCGAGAACTCTCGAACTCTCTCGACCGAAGCTCTTTCCTCGACGTCTCCGGCAGCCGCCTCCTCTCCGCCCCTCTCCTCCGGCAGTCGCTCCGCCGTCGCGTCTTTCCGACGGGTCCGCTCCTACACGTAGAACTCTCCAGCCCCCTGCTCCTTCGCCTCCCTTGCTCGTCGCCTCCGCTCCCCTGCTCGTGTGCGTTACCTGGCCTCTCACTCGTGCCGCATTCGCTCCCGGCCGCCGCCTTCACCGCGTGGGTGCTCGCCGGCCCACCGCATCCACTTCTGCACCTGCGCTGGCACCCATCTCCAGCCGAAACGGCTTGCTGCTCCCTTCACACTGGAAGAGAACAGCAACGTTGCTCTTTCTCTGCAGTAGAACGGCGAGGTAGGCGCACGGGCATCCATCCTGACGCCATGTGAGGGAACAGAAAATGCAGTAGATGGCCAGCAACATAGGAAATGCAACGCCAGTGGTGCGGACGGTTCCTGATCTTGTGAGTGATCTAATGCCAAGCGCCCTCCATCTGTTCGCTGGAATGCTTCTGTGCCATTCTGTTGATTTCGAACTGTGCTTCATACCTGCTATCACTTTTTTTTTCCTTCCATATCACTAACAAAATTTACTGATTGCAATGATTTATGAAATACTATGTGCACAGCAAATTGGATAGTGTTGAAGATTGGATCTTCTCAGCACTAAGAATTACATCCTTCCCCTTCCCTGCTCACAAGTTTATTTTGGTAAGTCAAAGAGGGACTTACCAAATCAGTAAGACCTAAGTTATCTTGGTAATTAGGGGACAACCAGGCAATAAGCAGGGCTTGTGAAGCATCATTGTTTCTAATTTGTATTTCTATCAGATCGTCATATGCTCGTTCAGATTGATATTGATATAAATATAGAATAGTAATGAAACAGCTAAATTATTCTTGCTGGAATGTGATACTGTTGTGACTATATTTTCATCCTCAAGTCCACTTTATTCCAAAACTCTTGCGCTTCAGGATATTATTTTGAAATTACGACCTCTGTTGGCTTTCCCTTTTTAAATTACTATGCTAACAGGGAGATCTTTACTTTTGGAGTCATGGTATGGTTTGGTTAAGAATTCCTGATTTGCTTACGACCATGATTTGGATGTGAATTGGATTGCTAGCTAATAGTTGCCTTCCCAGACATTGTGTGAAGCAAGAAGGGGGCAAGAAAAGGCAGCGGTGACGACATGCTAGCATTGACAGTTGGTACTGCATTTGCTACTCCTTTCTTCGGCCAAATTGCTGCCTTGTAGTTGGGAGAAATAAATTATCCCATGTGCCTGTAATAAAAAGGTAATGTTTGATCTTTCTCTCCTATTGCAAATGAACTTAAATTATCACGCAAATAGTTTTATAATATTTTGTTCTCCTCATCATGAACAATCGCATATCTGCATGCCATCCGGTTTTCCAAAGAGACTGATTTGATCTCAGCTATACTTTATTGGTTTTACGAAAGTTTTATATTGTCTCAAGAGTTGATCTCTTTGCATCCTAATTCTTACAGGTGGCGCCATAGCATAATTCAGACATTCATGTATAGCTTGTTGTTTGTTTTATTCACTTTGTAGCAGCCAAGGGATATGAATACACTATCCTAATCCATAGCCTCTGTCTACATCTCAACTAGCTGGAGCATATATACTGATTTACCTTGTTTATTGCACATTTTAATGTTAGAGCTCCAGTTTTTCTCTTCCATTTCTTTAATTTTTTTTTGCCTGGTAAGAAATATAAACCAACTGAAAAGCCAAAACTGAACAGTGATTGAACCAGTCCTCGACAAGGCATTTGAGGCATTCAGACTAAGCCGCTAACTAAAGCTTCGGATAGAATTACTGAAATTTATGAAGAGCTCTATGCAGTATATGATGTTATAACTATTGTCGTTTCAAATGCAATGTAATTTGTTCACAGTGCACAAGCATTTCAGTTGTTGTTCGGTGTCAAATAAATGCTCATGTTCTACTTAAGATGAACAATTCAAACACACTCCAACAATTATTCTTGACTTGTAGTTGTGGAGGAGACGTGCTAACTATGCACCATTTGTCTATTACAATGTTCCATGATCCATATATGATTATGTGAAAATGTTGGCCTCCTTTTATTTGATAGTAATCTATTATCTTAGTATTTGAAGAGAAAACGAAGCCACCACGTTCGCTCTCGAGGCCACGAAATTACCACGTTAATCGAAAAAAAGAAAAGCTACGAGCCGTTAGATTTTATGAACATCTAACGGTCTAGATATTCAGGAAAAAAACAAAATATGAACCGTTGGATTTTATGAAGATACAACGGTTCAGATTAAAAGAAATGTCCTGTCTAAAAACAATTCCTATGATTAAGAATCGAACGTGGTATGAAAGAGTAGTATCCTATTAGGAAAGAACCATACTATACTAGAAACAATGTTGCCGCACCATAGTTTCGGATAGAAAAAAAAATATTGCAGAGTCCTGATAGAAAAAATAAAAGGAAAGAAATAAAAAGTCCATTGCTTCCCAAAACACGTCTCTTCATCTTGGTGCTCCAGGTTCCATATTTGCAACGTCTACTCGCAATAAAAATAAAACTAACGAAAGAAGAGATCTCACATAGGACGTAGCTTCTCCTACATAACAAACAAACGTGATCTTTCAGCGCTAATTTGCAGCCATCTAGAAACAAACTCTATCCCTATAAACCCACAGCCCCTCGCTTAGAAAAAGCAATTTACCCACACTTGTGCCCATGTACAAGCCGATCTAGCGGCGACGTCAAATCAGGGATGACAATTTGGTTTGGGTCGGAAGCAGCACGATGATCAATCTGCGATGAGGATCTTGATTAAGCGTGGAGGAAATCAATGAGCCAAAAGGCCTCAGTGCCATCCAGATTGCTATGTAGCCACGAAGGCCTCAATGCCGTCATGATCGCCGCAACGTGATCTTTTGACATGAGAAACAATGTTGGTAGAGAATGTATGTATAAGAAGCTGTAGAGCAAGCAGACTATGCTATTCGAGTCAAACGTGTGGCTGCAAGGCTGCAAACGTGGTTGCTTTGCAATCATCATGATCGAGTGTACACACAGTAAGACTTCGTGATGAGTCCTAACAACGTGAAGTGATCGGAAAGTGAGGAGTCCGGAATTTCAAGACGAGGAGATTGGAATTTGTTTCAGCGCTACGAGACAAGAAAGATGTTGATCGGAACATGAGGAGTTCAATAAAGAGGCTCCTCCATGCAGATGAGGAGACGTTTAAACGCCAAGACACGCCGCCGCGAGACGAGATACGTCGCCGGCGAACAGTATCACTGGAAAAGCAGTACAATTTATAACAGAGAGTTACATATATGAAGGACAGAACAGGTCTCCCGTCAACATCATATTCTCCTATACGATTGAGCTTGAGATTTGCCAACACACCATCGATGTCATTTGCAAGCAGGCCATAAAAACCAGTTGCATGCTATTGCCAATGAAACGTGCTGGGTATCTTGGAGCCAACCTGGATCGTCTGATTCATGAGTAGCTAGAGGTATTTAAAAAACTAGCAATGGCAGTTTCCATCTGTTTCTTAAAAATGATACATCAAGAGGATTAAACGGGTCTAGAATACTGTGATACTGTGGGATGGTAGAAGATCAAAAGTTCTGCTACTGGCCAGCCAAGCTAGGGTCTGGAATTGAGAGCAATCGTCGACGAGCCTTCAATAAACGGGAAGATGAGATATACGACATGGTAGCATGGGGTTCGATTTGTTGTTCCATTGACGTGACGTAGTGTTCATGTAGCATGTTATAGGAGGTGACAAAGCAAAAGCATCTCAAGATACGACCCTTATTAGTAAATAGTAGGGATTCAGTTCACCTTGCTCTCGCTCAGCTAATGCAAAGGCAGATCAGATCATCACTAGAGGTATTATATGTTCACCAGACCTGACGTGATGTGGAACAATATACACCGATGATTTCAAGCGACCCTGATTGAGCATTAATAAAGACATAACATGTCCCGAGTACAAGGAAGGCTAGCCGCCATTGGCAAATTTGTAAGACAAATCATCAAATGGATGAATGACGCATGGCAAATCTTAAGAGATAATCAGGTCAAAAAATTAATGGGTGATGATAAGGCAAAGTAGAATATTCACTATGGCATCCAGCAAGCTCACTGCGTGAGAAGTATCAAGCAGGAGTCGATGCAAAGACCTTCAGTATGGAGGCATGCAAGCTAGGGCCACACTCAATAAGGTAGACAAGTTTGTGTCGATATCAAATATGTTAGCATATTTTTTTTTCAAATTTTACATGCAATTAAACATATCTATTAGTTATATCTATGTCTAGCCACACAATTTTAAGTCCTAAACGTCAAGAAATATAAACCGGGAGGGAGTATGCACGAAGGAGGTGATTCAAACCATAAATATATTATAATCATGTCTAGCCGCGCAATATGCGCGGGCCACCTCCTAGTCTAATATATATTTTAGCACAAACTATATTATAGACTTTGGCACAAGATATGGCTCTGCTCAAGTATGATATGAATAATATATATTTCTCTCAGATTCCGTAAGCTCTTTATAAGTTTAAATTTTTGAAGTTTTATAATTAATGCCTCGTAACTTTTGAATATAAGGCCAGCAGGCGCGGCAAGGCCGCGCCATATATTTCTAGTGAATTTCCCTATATGGCTCAGAACTCAAATTTCATTCTTTTCTTGGCCCTTCTGTTAGTTTTAGGTGATAACAGCGTTAATTGAGAGGGCAAATGACATTTATACCCATGAACTGAACAAATGTGCAAAATTCAAGTTCGGGAGTTTATGTGTTCCAAAATTTCAGAATATTGTAACTGAACAAGATTTCAACATTACTTTTGGATCTGTTCACCTCGTCTTCCTCCTCCGCGGAGATCGATGGCGGCCTCACCTCCTGTATCCTCCTCCTCGATTGTGCGGCTTGTGCCTACACCTCCAGGGTCCGATGGTTCTGACGACGACACCCGCGGTTCGGTCCTCCTCGACATGGACTGCCACATCGCCAACCTCCCCAACGCCACCACCGCCGCGGGCACCACAAGCACCGGCCTCAGCATCGAGGTGACCTTCCACGCCGCCATCCCGCCGGCCGCCTCCCGCTTCTGCGTCCACTGCCCCGGCCTGGAGTTCGGCTACTACACGCCCAAACTCGTCGCCACCGACGCCGACCTCGTCCTCTTTTATGCCTTCGTCTACCCCAACGGCATGGTCACTTCGCACGGCTGCGACTACTTCGTCTACAGGCCGGGCGCCGACCACCGCCGGTTAGATCTGCTTCCCAACCCGTTCCCCAAGTACCTCAACTACTCTTCAATTGCCTTTATCAGCCGCGACGGCGGGAGTTCGTATGCGGTCGCCTCCCTCGGCATGGAGCGGCCCGTGTTCGACGGCGATGTACTCATCAGCCTGGGTTTCGACCTCCACCTGTACAACTCGGAGTCCAAGAGGTGGGTCACCAAGAGAATGCCAGTGACTGATCTCCGGAGGGACCCTTTACCTGACGGTGTTGACGTTAGGCTGTACCAGGAGACGAACAAGGCCATTACAATCGGTGGTGAGCGTGGCACGGTTGCCTGGGTGGACCTCTGGTGTGGCATCTTACTCTGCGACGTGTTTGCGGAGTGCCCTGTGCTCCAGGACATACCGCTGCCGGCGCCGGCAAGGGCCAACTGGGGTCTCTTCCTCCGGCAATCTGATCCCAGATACATCCGGGACGTCACCTTCCATCAACGCGACAACTCTATCAAGTACATCGAGATGGAAAGCAGCCAGTCACCAGGAGTGCGGCATAATAATATAAACTCGAGCGGACTCCATACCACCCTTCACGGCTGGAAGGCCACAATGTGGAGCATGCCACTACTGCCGATGGGTTCGACAGCGGAATGGCAACGTGATTGTGAAGTTGACGCTAATGACATCGCCATCGACCCTTGTCTTTCTACCCTGCTGTCTATGCCGAGCAGCAGCAGCAGCACTGAAGAACTTTCAATTGCATGCCCCACAATTAGCATGGATGGCGGTGTTGTTTACTTTCGTTCTACGACCTGGTCGGAGCGCCCGGACAAATTTGAATGTTGCTTGCTATTGATATGAGGAAGGGGAGGCTGCAAGCTGGAGCCGAGCTTGATGTCCAGAAGAACCTTTTCATGCGCACCTTCTGCACCAGCGAGATCTGCAGATATCTCGGTTCACAAAACTGAAAATTTTGTGCCAAATTTATCACACAACTAAAAAATTTTAGAGTTCTTGCTCTCAGAGCCATAACAGGGGCCCACTTGTCAGGTTAAATTATTTTTCTATATATGATAAATCGCTGTGAAACTGTGAAAACGTTTTAAACAAATTTTTGTCAAAGTACCTGTAGTTTTACAAAATTTACTCTAGAAAAATTGATTTGATTTTGGCCAAAAAATATATGTGTGTGTGGACTCTTGTCCGATTGTCATATGCTGCGTTACGTATTCACAAAATTTTGCAGATGGCAAAGTCGAGAATAGTGCAGTTATGAACTTAACTTCTCACAGCTTTTCCTTTGCCCCGTAAAATGATGATCATTCCCTTTACACAAACACTTGTCACTAGATAACATTCTCGTTCAGTACTTTGGCAAAGTTGGTGCACTCGCCGTTAAAAAGGTTCAGAAATCACAACGAAACAAGAACAGGGACACGCAAGCAATTACATCATGCAGTACAAGTACGAGGGGACATGACGATCGAGTGACAGATCACAACGCAAACAAAGATTGCACATGAGCAGCGGAGTATAGCTAACGAGCGCGGTATGCGCGTATGTACGTAGCTAGGGGTGCATCAATCACGGCTTGCCCTCCGGCTCAGGGAAGTGGAACTCGGGAATGGCCGGAATCTCAGGCTTGGGAGGCAGCTCCACCTTGGGGAACGGTGGCAGTTCAGGCTTCGGCGGCAGGTGCACTTCCGGGAACGGAGGCAGCTCCGGCTTCGGCGGCAGCTCGACCTTGGGCAAGGGCGGCAGCTCGTGCTCCGGCACCGGAAACTCGGGCACGGTCGGGTGCTCCTCCTCAGGCGCTGCCTCCTCCTCCAGGTGCCTTGCAGCGCTGCTCGTGGCAACGCAAGCGAGCAGCAGTGCCGCGAGGACGACGAGGAGGGTCTTGGTGTTCTTGGAAGCCATGTTGGACGCTGGTGCGTGTGTGTGCAACTCTGTAGCTGTATGTGTGTGTATTGGGATCGAGAACACGTGTTTGATTTGTGGGATGAGAAGATCGGATGGAGTGGTGTGGTACTTATAGCTAGTGTGCGATCGTGCTTCGCGTACGTGAATATGGGGATGAAAGTGTGGCGCTTAATTTATTTAACTTGGGGCTTGATAGGTGACCTGCATTTTGCGTTTGGTTCGTGGGTGCACCTGTGATTTGGTTGGAAAATCGAGTGATCAGAGCATCTGGTTGGTGAGCGCTGCGCGCGCCATGTCAAGGGAAGTTGAGTAATTGCGGTGCGTGCTTGTCAGCTCATGTACTTGCTTGGACCGTTGTCAGATTAGTTCACCTGTTAAGGTTCGACGGCATGTTGGGGGGACGCCAATTCTTTAGCTGTTTGGGAACATGGAACTAATTTTTTCGCGAACATGCCTGGGCACGTGTTTCATTAAGAGGAGATAGAAGCATAATTACAAGAAAGAGCGTTCTGGAACAGAGCGTTCCGGATCACTACGCGACCTACACTGCCTCATGCGGACTACTCACAATCTAACAGTGACGGATAGCCAGCCATTGCCCATACACGGCTTTCATCCTTTACAAGAGAAGCTAGAGCTCAAGCCTGCGAGGACTTGCTGTTGAATACTCTGTCATTCCGCTCCTTCCAGATCAGCCAAGCTGTGAGCAATGACAACGTATCGAACCCTTTTCTTCGCGATTTGGGGACCCGCTTTCTGGCCGGCAACCACCAGTCGACCACCTCGATCTCTGATTGCGGCATCAGTTGTTGTAGGCCCGACGACCTCAGTACGCGGAACCAGACTTCTCTGCTGTAAACGCACCCTAGTAGCAGGTGCTGGATAGTTTCGGGTGCTTGCGAGCAGAGCGCACACGGACCGCTGTTTTGTCGATTGTGGCGTTGGAGTCTGTCGGACGTCCAGCAGCGACCCAGGAGGGCCAGCCAGAAGAAGAACTTGACCGACAGAGGGGCGCGCACCTTTGTCAGTTCTTTAGCTCCTGGGATGCCGCATTGGCCAGTGAAGAATGCCTTGTACGCAGAGGAGGCGGAGTATTGCTGGTTTGCGGACCATCGCCAAATGAATTTGTCCCGCGTACTTTGATCAAGCACCAGGTGGTCGACCTTATCCCAGGAGCGCAGATACTCAATTATGACGCGCACCGTGAGGCCTCCGTTGATATCTCGAACCCATCTCCTGTTCTGCAGTGCCTCCGCCACCGTTCTGCACGACCGCACATGTTTGTCGACCGCTTGGAACAGGTTAGGAGCCAGCACCTCAAGGGATTTCCCATCGATCCAACGATCTGTCAGAAAAGAGTGTTTGATCCTGAACCAACGTCAACCGTTACCGAGACTGCGAACATTGCTTGCACCATTCGTTCTGTTTTATTTGGGAGTGAGATCCAGCTTCTCGTCTCGTCGGTACGACGCAGCCATTCCCATCGTAACCTTAGAGCATATCCAAGGGTAGTGAGATCCATGATGCCGAGGCCGCCCAGTTCCTTCGGTCTCGTGACCTTGGGCCAAGCCACTAGACAATGACCCCCAGATACCATTTCTGTGCCCCGCCACAAGAACGCTCGCCGGAGCTTGTCCAGGATGCGAATGGCCCAGGGCGAAAGGTTGGCGGCAATTGAAATGTGGATCGGGATCGAAGAGAGCGTCGTCTTTACAAGCTCAGCATGGCCTGCCTTGGCCATGAGGCCAGCCTTCCAAGTTCGCAAGCGCGCGCTGACGGAGTCGATCAACGGCTGGAGGTCAGCCTTGCTGAGCTTGTAGATGGAGAGGGGGATTCCGAGATACTTGCAAGGAAAATGCGTGAGTTGGCAGGGGAAGAGCTGCATGACCTCTGAAATTTGTTCTTCGCTGCATTGGATTGGAGTGAATTGACACTTCTGAATGTTCGTGCGCAGACCGGATGCGCCTACGAACGTGTCGAGGATGGCTCTGACTGTGAGGAGGTCCTTCCTCGTCGGCTTCAGGAAGAGAACCAGGTCATCTGCGTAGAGCGAGGCTCTGTTTCGGATTGCGAGGTGGCCCAAAGGGGCATATGTCTTGCTTTGGCCGTAGAGATGAGGTTGTTTAGCGCCTCCATGACCAGCACGAACAGCATTGGCGAAAGCGGATCACCCTGCCTCAGCCCTCGACCATGGCAAATTCGCCGTCCCGCCTGCCCATTCAGGAGGATCTTTGTGCTCGCCGTTGACAGAAGGATGGAAATCCAGTTGATCCATCGCCTTGAGAAGCCCATGTGTCTGAGCATATCCAGCAAGAACAACCAATTCACCGTGTCAAACGCTTTTGCAATGTCCACCTTAAGAAGGATGCAGGATTTGCGACGCGCATGGAAGAGCTTAGCCGTGAGCTGGACTGTCCGAAAGTTGTCGTGGATCATGCGACCTTTTATGAAGGCCCTCTGATTTGGCTTAACCAACTCGTTGAGACGTGGCGCCAATCTTAGCGACAGTGCCTTAGCAAAGATTTTGCTGAAACTGTGTATGAGCGAGATGGGCCTATAATCCTTCACCTCTTCGGCTTCTTGTTTTTTCTTGAGCAGGATCATGTATGCTTCGTTAAGGAGGTTGAAACTTCTGAAGTCAAGCGACCATAGGGCATGGAAGGCGTTAACGACGTCTTGTTTGTGCTTCGATGCGCCTTTGCAACATGGTGAACATTTCAGTTCCAAATAGGCCCTGGGAAACTGAATGGAATGAATGAGAGTACATATAAAATAAATACTCCACGGTGAACATTTTAGTTCCAAGTAGCAATTACTACTCGGTGATCGATGCAGCACACAGCTTACTTTACGAAAGCATATGGATTCAAACTGGAGTCTTAAAGCAAAGACCTGAAATTATTCAGAGAACTGCCGTGACGGTATCGTCGATACCACTAGACTTGTGATACCTCGAATTGTGCATTACAAGTTTCACTTCCCCGTTGCCGCAACCGGCACTGACATCGTGCACGGGCGGCACCACCACCTCCACGCCAGTCAGGACAGCAACATTCTGAGAAGTTAATTCATCGCCCAAGATGCCGGCGTTGGGAGTCCTAGTGCGGAAGAACCTCGCGACGCAGAACCTGCCGGAGCCGAGGTTTACAAGCTGAGGATCCTGCATCTCCCGCCATTCTTCAGGTGGCTCAAGCTCCTTCCACGTGCCCAGCAGCTGTGGTTGGGAGTCTATGGTGGAGAGGTCAGCAGCAGCCAACAACCCGTTCTCAGAGAAGCCAAACCAGAGCTTCAGCTGGGGTACATACTCAAACTTGCCACGGAACGGTAGCGTCCACTTGCCCTGTTCTCTCCACGTGTAGCTCGCCGCCGTGTCGAGGCAGTAGGTGCTGGCATCCTCCATGGATACGCAGATCTGAGAGACGCCATCAGCAAAACCATAGGAGCTGATCTCTGGACAGCTGTTTGTAGTGTCGCGGGAGTAGGGCGGCGGCGGTAGGAGTTTGCATGTGTGATGGGAATTGGAGACGTGGGATAAGGAGAACTTTTGAAGAGGACGGCCTCGAACTGCGCACTGCAGCCGCCCGCCTCCTCCGGTTTGGGATTTCTGTCCATGATGACGAAGCTGCCGTCAACACCTCTCTCGAGGTCATCGATGAAGGGGCCACGTCTGAGAATTTCTTCCAGGTCGGTGCTGGGGATGAAGAGGGAGATGGGCGCCGACTTGGGCTTGTGTGTTGGCTCGAACTCCAGCGATGGACGCAGGGAGCTCAAGAAACACTTAACGCACGCGAACACGGTGGGCAGAGAGACAAGCAGTTTTTGTGCTGCGAAAAAACTGAGCAGCGATTTCGTTGTATATTGCAAGGATATAAAAGACTCTTACTTGGCGGTTAAGCCGCCCTACATGCACGCCATGATCCACAGGAAACGGACCACAACGCACACTAACGCACTCCATGCATGTCGCCATGCCTCCGGCGCAACGCGCAAGACTCGGACAAGTCCCGAGCTCTAGCACACACTAACTGCATGAAACTAACAGAAACTAACACGAGCACAAGTTTATTCAACAAATCACCCCCTAAATCTTGTGCACCGCTATTCACTAACTTTGACGACTCCAATCTTCTCGCGCAGTTCCTGGAACCTCACACGTCCGAGTGGCTTCGTCAGCATGTCCGCCAGCTGCTCCTGAGTGCCGACGAACTGCATATCGATTTTCTTCCCGTCCACACATTCACGAAGATAATGGAATCGAACTTCAATGTGCTTACTTCGGTCGTGGTCGATGGGGTTCTTGGCCAAGGATATGGCCGACTTGTTGTCCACGTTGAGCACAGGTGTGATGACCTCCGTTCCGACGATGTCGCCCAGAAGTCGCACCAGCCAGGTTGCCTGGCACGCCGCTGATGCCGCAGCGATGTACTCAGCTTCACAAGATGACAGCGCTACCACCTTCTGCTTGGCAGAGTGCCAGGTGATCGCGCTCGTGCCGAAGAAGAACAGCACTCCCGAAGTACTCTTCCGGTCGTTGATGTCGCCGGCCATGTCACTGTCGCTGTAGCCGATCAGTCGTGGCCGCGCCGTGTCGCCCTTGGGGTAGTGCACGCCATACTCCAGCGTTCCCGCTACGTACCGCAGGATCCTCTTCACCGCGTCGAGGTGGTCTTGGCGTGGATCTTCCATGAAGCGGCTTACGTACCCAACAGCGAACGTGATGTCCGGCCGTGTGTGTACGAGATACCGAAGGCTTCCCACCAGGCTGCGATACATGGTCGCATCAACCTGAGGCCTGGTACTTGTCTTGCTAAGCTTCAGCCTCACCTCCATGGGAGTTTGGCATGAATTGCATCCCGCCATGCCTCCTCGTTCCAGCAACTTCTTCGCATACGCCTGCTGCCCAAGCCTGATGCCGTCCTCGTCTTGGCGTACCTCGATGCCGAGGTAGTATGTGAGCAGGCCCAGATCGCTCATGCGAAACTTCCTCAGCATCTCTTGTTTGAACTTGCCGATGACCTCTACTCCAGCACCGGTAATGAGGAGATCATCGACGTAGACCCCCACCACCAGACGCTGCCGGCGCTCGCCGCGCGTGTAGATGCCATGCTCGGAGCAGCTCTTCTGAAAACCAAGAGATAGCAGTGTGCCATCCAACTTGGCGTTCCAGGCGCGTGGTGCTTGACGAAGTCCATAGAGCGCCTTCCGCAGTCGCAGTACCTTCCCGGGCTGCTTGTCGTCGATGAACCCGGGAGGCTGCGCCACGTACACTTCCTCTTGGAGGTCGCCGTTCAAGAACGCGGACTTGACGTCCATATGATGAACCTCCCAGGAGTACTCCGCCGCCACCGCAAGGAGAAGTCTCACCGACTCCAAGCGAGCGACGGGCGCGAACACTTCTTCAAAGTCGATGCCTTGACGCTGAACATACCCTTTTGCCACCAGCCTTGCTTTGTGCTTGGCCACGGCACCGCGTTCATCACGCTTGACCTTGTAAACCCACTTCAAGCCAATTGCCTTGTGGCCAGGTGGGAGGTCGGCGTACTCCCAGGTGGAGTTGTCTTCAATGGACCGCATCTCCTCGAGCATGGCCTTCCGCCAGCACTCGTCATGCTCGGCTTCGGCGAAGGATGCCGGCTCCTCGGCGCTGACTGCGTACAGCTCCGCGGTGCTCAGCTCTCTGGGAGCGAGCCCGCGTGGTGGAGTGTTGCCGAGGATGTCGCTGACGGCGCGGAATCGCACCGGAGCGTCAGGGCTGTGGTCGTTGTCCAGCGTGGCGTCGGCGTTCGGTGGAGGGGAGACGAAGCGCACCCCCTCAGGTGTTGCCACCGGAACAGGGGAAGCTGGCGCTGGAGAAGCTGGTGCAGGGGAATCCGGTGCATGGAATTGAACAGGTTCAACTGGAGCACTTGTTACCTCGACGCGAGACACCATGTCGACGACGAACGGTTCCTGACCAGGTTCGCTCGCCGCCGCGCCGCCGCCCCAATCCCATTGGGCAGCCTCGTCGAAGACCACGTCGCGCGTGACGTGAACGCGACGCGTCGCCGGGTCGAAGACACGATACGCCTTGCTCCCTTCCTCATAGCCGACAAACACCATTGGCTTGCTCCGGTCCTCCAGTTTCTTCAAGTGCGGCCTTGTGTCACGTACGTGTGCTACACAGCCAAACACTCTCAGAAAATGCACTGCTGGCTTCTTTCCATACCACGCTTCATATGGCGTTTTGCCATTCAAGCTGCGCGTGTAGCTGCGGTTCAGGATGAACACAGCAGCAGTCACGGCCTCTCCCCAGAACTCTCCAGGCACTTGCTTCGCCTTCATCATGCTGCGAGCCGCCGCCACCACCGTCTGATTACGCCGCTCGACAACACCGTTTTGCTGCGGCGAGTAGGGGGCGGTGAGGTGGCGCGCCACGCCGGTGTCAGCGCAGTACTCCATGAACTCCACTGAAGTGAACTCTCCACCTCGATCTGTGCGGAACGCGCGCAGCTTGCGCCCCGATTCCACCTCGACGCCGGCTTGGAATTGCTTGATCGCAGCAGCAGCTTGGTCCTTGGTCTTGAGCAGGTGCACCCACATGTACCGGCTGTGGTCGTCGACGAGCAGCAAGAAGTAGCTCTTGCCGCCGGCCGTCGCGGGCGTGATGGGCCCGCAGATGTCCCCGTGCACCAGGTCCAGAACATGGTCGGCGCGGTACTTTGCCTGATCGGGGAAGGAGGCCCGACGTTGCTTGCCAGCGAGACAGCTATCGCACAACTGATCGACATGATCAATTTGTGGCAGCCCTCGAACCATCTCTCCTCCTGCCAGCTTGCGCAGCCCTTGGAAGTTGAGGTGCGCGAATCGGGCATGCCAACGCCAGGCTGCCTCCGACCCGCGCGACGCCAGGCACACCGGCTTCGTGATCTTCAGCTCCAGCACGTACAGCCGGCTCGCCGACCGCCGGACTCGGGCCAGCAGTTGCAGCTGCTGATCTCGGATGGTCAGGGTGCCGCCGGCGATGTGGATCTCACACCCCACCTCGTCCATTTGACCAAGGCTTATGATGTTGGCCGTCAACTTGGGGATGAAGTAGACGCCGGAGAGGGCACGATGTTCACCGGTCTTGCAAGCGAACAGCACGGTGCCGCGCCCCTCGATCTGTACGACGGAGCCGTCGCCGAACTTGACGGTGCCGCAGACTCCTCGGTCCAGCTCGGCGAAGGCTTCCCGAACGCCAGTCATGTGGTTGGTCGCTCCGGTGTCGAGGATCCATCTGGATCGATCTTGGGTGTTGCCGAGGTGGACGAACACTCGCTCTTCGTTGAGGTGGACGACGGTGTGCCCCGGCCGACTCTCGTTCACGGCAGAGCTGAAGCTCGCCGCGACGGCCGGCGGAGTGACCTTTGGAACCGGCCGGACCTGAGTCGGCGGCACCGGAGGCGAGACGGGTTGGCGTGGAGACGGCGGCGCTGGCGTCGGGGCGGACTCGACCGCGCTGGCCAGCAGCAGGCTGGTTTCTTCTTCATCAGCCTCGGCCACATGGGCCTGGTTCCCCTTTGCTCGGCCGCGACAGTCCTTGGCCCAGTGCCCGGATTTGCCGCAGTTGAGGCACCGGTCCTTGGGCTGATCAGGAGCAGCCCCGTTGGACCCGCTCTCCTTGCTGTTCCGCGGCCCACGACCGTTCGATCGGCCGCGACCTCGCCCTTTCTTCCTCGCCGCCCTACATGCACGCCATGATCCACAGGAAACGGACCACAACGCACACTAACGCACTCCATGCATGTCGCCATGCCTCCGGCGCAACGCGCAAGACTCGGACAAGTCCCGAGCTCTAGCACACACTAACTGCATGAAACTAACAGAAACTAACACGAGCACAAGTTTATTCAACATTGTGGAGACGGGGCATGTTCACCGCGCAGCAAGCGTCAGCTTCCACGAGGAAGGCGCGCCCCGCCTCGTCCAAGCACATCACCCGGCGATCCGCGATAGGGAGTAAGTGCACCCGCGTGTCGTGCAGGTCGGAAGATAAGGCTGCGAAGCTGCAGATTGGGCGGGGGAGCCGGATCCTCTTCATCCGCTTCAAAACCGCAGCCGCCGCCGCCGCCGAATCAACCTGCAGATCGTTCTTCTGACCGCCGGCGGCATCAGCCGTGGTAGGCGCCAAAGTGGTGGCGTCATGCAGTTCTCCTTGGGGTTTGGATCCGCTTCCGTTCGGCAGCCGCTGCGCAGGTTTTGTAGTGTTGAAGAACTGATGGCGCTCCACGTCGATGCAGCGCAGCGATTGGATTTTAGTGACGCGGTTTTCCATGACGAGATTCAGAAATCGACGCGGGAGGCCCATCACCGATTCGATCGTCGGCTTCAAAGCCATCAGAGCGGCTGACCGGAGCTGAGATGGAGAAAGGAAGCGACGGACCTCGCCGGAGCAGAATGGCGGCGGACGTACGTGGGTGGTGGTGGGCGTTCGGAATTGGGATGGATTCTAGGTCTGGCCACCTTGGGATCTCAACAAGGTACCAATACAACGACTCGTACGCGCCTGTATAATAACACATGAAAAGTCACGTACCCATAATAAGACATCGCAGGCCATATACACGCTGAAAAACGAAACTTACAATACAAAAAAAAAAAGGGCAGGAGAACCGTATGAACCAAGAGCACACGACACGAGAACACCGAGTGGTAACAAACACTTAATGTACGAGGTAGCCCGTCCGCACGAGCACGACCGACGCAGTACGTAGCTCTAGCAACGCGGCATACATGTAGGCCGCATGCAGACATGATGGTGCATCATGGCTTCTCCTCTGGCTCCGGGAAGTGGAACTCGGGAATTAAAGGAATCTCAGGCTTCGGGGGCAAGTCGACCTCCGGGAACGGCGGCAGGTGCACTTCAGGGAACGGTGGCAGCTCCTCAGGCTTTGGCGGCAGCTCGTGCTCTGGAAATGGCAGCTCCGGCACGGGAAGGTGCGGCGGGAACTCTTCCCCTTCTTCCTCCTTGGGCGCCGGCTCCTCCAGCCTCCGCGCCGCGATGCTTATGACGACGCACGACAGCAGCAGCGCGAGAAGCACGAGGGAGGAGGTTCTCGAAGCCATGACGGATTGTTTGTTTGATCTGCGAGTTTGAGCTGGGATCTATATACTAGGAACTGGTGATGTGTGGCCTGTCGGACGGGAGAGACGAGCAGCTATGATCTCTACTTATAGTCGCGAAATCACCACGCATGTCAGCGCGTTGCAACGGCCCGGCGCCTTTGGAAGGTTGGTCAGCTGCAGTACTACGAAGTCGGTGCCTTGTGCTGGTGTCAGGTTACTGCTCGCTGGACGATTTGGTAGAGAAGAGAATCCGTCCATTGCACCGTGCCACCCTTCATGTTCTGGCAGGACAGGTACGAGCTTAACACTGTCGTTAGGCCACCAGTTAAGAGAATGACCAGAGTTAGTACAAGGTAGGCAGGGCACGGATTTCCTGATCGAGCTATTCTTCGAGCAACAAAAGCTGGTATCTGTATTCAAGGCTTCAAGCGCGTTAGGAAGTCATTATCACACCATACAATAGGCTATGTGCACATCAAATCCGTCCAGCGCACCGTGCCTCCCTGCATGTTCATGTTCTGGCACGACAGGTGCGAGCTTACACTGTCGTTAGGCCACCAGTTAAGAGAATGGCCAGAGTTAGTACAAGGTGCGGGCAGGGATTTCCTGATCGAGCTATTCTTCGAGCAACAAAAGCTGGCATCTGTATTCAAGCGCATTAGGAATTCATTATCACACCATACGATAGGCGATGTGCACATCCAGTTCAGAAAAAGGACATCTACCAATCAAACTTCATCACTAGGAATTCGTCCTGCTAACACTACTACACCAGCATAATGGAAGCGACAGGCCAACAATCAACTCAGAACAATAACTCACATCTTGACGTAATATATTGATTGTAGTGTCAAATTCACCAATGACTTAACAAGAAAAAAGAAGATGAGCAAAAAGTGGATCTTATGCATGCTCATGCCAACATCATTCACGAATGCCAAGCTCCATGTGGTATCTTGATCTCACGAATGGTTGGCATGGTTTTCCCAACCATAACTGACATCGTCTTTTAGGAATGATTTGTCCACCAATATTATCTGTGCAATTGAACGCCAGTTAGAAGCAACAAGGCACCTAAAGAGTGATGAAACAAGGTAAAGCAGAAGAATAAACTTAGTAATGAAAGAGAATTAAGAACCTCAATTTCATGGACACGAAACTTGAGCAAAATTTTGTCACACAATTTCAATCCCTGACGAGATACATAGCTTGGAGTCAGCTCCACCACTAATCACGCTGTCCCCTTTCCACCAGTCCGCACATAAAACCTGAAATCACCCAAAGGTAATTAGAGCGCCTCAAATTTATTCTTCTCCTGAAATCTGGAAAAGGAAATGATGACGATAAAACAATACCTTATCCGTGTGCGAGTCCACGGATGCCAACGGCCACTGCAACAACAGCAAAATCAAAATTAGATTACTGTGAAATATCACGGGGACAACATGATGATGATGATAACGAGATTATTAGAAAATCAGAATCATACAGCTGTTCTTAGATCCCACAACATCACTTTTCCATCAAATGAAGATGACACCAAATGAAACCAGGAACTTGGATGCCATTTACAAGCAGTGATCCAGCTTGAGTGAGAAGAGAACTGAAAAATAGGGGCTAGGGTTCCTGTTTGAGGGAAAACATATGAGCTAGTTTGAGTGCGGTCCATTACTCTAATTAAAAGCATATATACTTATAATATATTTACCGGGTTTGCGAGGGTCCCATACCCTCAAGACAGGATCTGATCCACCAGCAGCAATCAATGAAGAGCCCTCACCACCACAATCCAAGCAATTCAAGGCCTTCCCACAAACCTGTGGATAAGGTTCAGACATGAAAGTGCAATAAGAAATCCAGTTATGAAAACATAACATGACAAGTGCATTGGCTTAACAATCAGCTACATTTAACAGTATGAGTAATCAGAGACTCTGTCGTGCAGACTGAGAAAATGAGTGCTACAATTTGGAAACAACAGTCGTTAGCAAGTTATACCATCTACCAGTCCTACCACCATGGAGCATAAAAACGACATATTCTCCGTACCAATGCATATTAAATTTCTTGAAGACAAGTAGATGAAGTTAAACAACAAAGTATGCATTATATAGATATTTTTTCCATACCATATTCCACGTCTCTTTCACGGTTTGGACATCCCATTGTCGAATTGAATGATCCCAGGATGCTGAATATATCATTTGCTGATCAGGCCAGGTAACAGCAGTAACACATTGTGTATGTCCGAGAAGTGTTGAAGTGGCTAAACCCTGGAGCAAAAATGTACAACAGGAAACAGATTGTGAGAATAGTGGGGAACTATCACGACTTCCTGACCAGGGAAGAAATTCATTAACAGGAAGTGCTAGCCTTCCATCCAAACGCACTAAATATATCACAACATAAAAATTGAAAACAAAGAACTGCTCGGTCTCAATATGATGAATGGGGTCAAGATCTAGTCCACAACCAAAGGTCAAAATTAGCCGTGAACAGAAATCAAACCATTTTGCAGCTGAGCATTCATACAATATCTCCAGGTCCAACAAACGGAGGAGGAACACTAATACCAAATAAACTGATAAATGCTTAGCTACCTAACTCAATCAATCAAATGTAGCATGCACAGCCTTTGCATCTCGCCTACATGACCCAGGAGTTCAAATTAGAGTGTAAAACATTACCTCTAATTGAGACTCTTCCGCTCCAGATGAGTCAGTCCTTCTCTTCTTTAACGACACAGCATCACCGTCTTCTTCAGATCCTTCAACAGCCCACAGCTTGATGGTGCTGTCCCAGGAACCAGAACATAGCTAGTTACCAAAATAAGAAGTCAATCAGAAGGAACCATGGATGGATAAGTAAATGCAGCAATAGCAATGTTGCAGAAGAATTGATATATGTGTCAATACCATTTCTTTGGAAGGGTCTACAGCAACACTTTGAACAGATGACGTGTGCCCACGAAGAATTTTGTACGCCCCAATTCGCTTTGGGTAGTCCATACTGATTGATGTCTCAGACTTCAGAAGTGGAAAGCATAGTAAGGATATAATCTGACAAAATAAACTAGACTTGAAAAGAAAAGCAGAACAAAAAACGAGATGCTTTTACCTTGAATATGCGCAATGACCGATCCTTTGAGCCAGTCACTACATGCAAAGTGCCTTCAGTTTCAACTCCTGGAATAAGATTATTCGTGTCAGTTGTTTAATTGTGGAAGATATGTCATCATAACATTAATCATAAAATATTAATCATTTTGACCTTTATTGATGAATCTCGTAGAAGTAATTGCACCGCCATGTCCCTCCAGAATATGTGTACATGCTCCATCTTTCCATATTCTAAGTAATAAATGAGAGTAAGACATACAGCTTTCCTTGAAACACTTTTGGCACCTATATGTGTGCTCTTTACTCTTTACTAACAGCGCAAAACAAAAGGGTAGAGTTCTGAATGATGCATACCTTCCAAGACCATCATAGCAACCTGTTAATATGAAACTGCGAAAAGACAAGTAGTTTAGCAATAATGGAAGTTGCACGAAAGATGTAAAACCTTTTTTATGTCTGATAAAAAAAAATTGCCACTATGTATAGGCGCATCAATTCCTCAGTTTTTCTTTCATCATAGAGGAGAGGTATCCTATTTTATCGGCTGTAGGATTTTGAGACGATGACTAGACCTTCCTAGGTGCTATTTCCAGAATACCCCATGTTTGTGTTCTTTGATTATAGGTTACTACAGCTGAAAATGGATAGCTAGGGAGACAGGCAAATTCAGCATATGGGAATGGCTAAGACAGATTAAATACGATATTTGCTCATCCTTTGCTTTAATTATGAGAAAATTGCATCACAGGTCCTTGAACTTGAACATTTGACTCACCTACACCTTCAAACTCACAGTTCACTTTCTTGGCCCCTGAACTTCCACGCCTGTCTTACCTACACCCCTAAACTTACATTTTACTTCCTTGACCCCTCAAACTTGTGTGGTTATCTCACCTAGCCCCTGACATAATCAAGCTCAAGAATGCAGGTTTGAGGTGCTAGGTGAGACCAAAAAAAATATGCAGGTTTAAGCGGCTGATGAAGTACAAGTCTAGGGGTGCAGGTGACACAACCTTGCAAGTTCAGGGGATGAGATAGTAGACTTCAAGTGCAGGGTTGTAGGTGGTAAGACAAATGCACAATGATGCAATTTTTTCATTATTCGTTGTTGAATCGTAGGCTCCAACCAACACTAAGGAAGGTGCAGTAGCAGGTCAGCGGACAGTACAAGCAGCAGCACCAGATGCAAAATACTGGCAAACATCATGCCAGGAAGACTACCAGAGTGTGATCTTTAGAGTTTCAGACAAGAATATCAAAATAAGAAATAATTAGACAATGATTTTAGTCCAGGAGTCCCATTCCTATGACGGTGTACAGTCAATCTAAGGGTAAGTCTAGGTTCTATTTCAGTTAAGCAAAGAACGAATAATTTCCCCCCATCCACATGCTATCCCAACCACTCTGTTTCTCTGTTCCTAACATCAGCACGTCTACATTGGCCTCAGCTTCCAGAAGTTATTCCTGGAACCTGTGAGAACCAGGTTGCAACACAAGTGTGCTCAAGGCTAAAACAATAAAATAAAAGGATGGTGAAACAGCATATAACGGTCAAAAGTGTCATTTTATTCCATCATTGGTTTGGGTTCAAGTAATCAAGTCTGACTGCTATCATACATCAGTATATATTCCAACCTAACAGAAGATCCTAAACTGCTACTTTAGAAGAAAGCCAACAAGGCATGTTCTCATTAGGTATGTATTGCAACAAATGATAAAGATGGGAAATATGTATGTCAAACGCCAGCAAATGTAGCGATCCTATACCAAAACTAGGTGAAGTACAACCCTATAATCCGACCATAGCCAAGATAAAATTTGTGCATCAATTAATACCCGGCACATTTCTCAAACTAAAAACTAAGGCCATCAAGCCAGTACAGAAGTTACGACCAATAGAGGTAAAGAACAATTCCAATTACTACTAGCTGTTAACAGGTTTGCATACCTCCGGCTCGATCCATCAACCGCGCTAACCCAGTCATCATGTGGACAGGGCTCCTCCTGCTTCCTCGGCGCCACGGCTTTCACATACTCGAGCTCAAGCACACTCTCCTGCAAAAACGCTCACACCCAACCCTAGCATAATTCACAACAATATCCTGCCACAGGAACACCTCCAAGGTGGAACAAACAAGCTTCCGAACTGAAATTCGTACCGCAGATATTCCTTTGGCGTTGAGGAACTGCTGCAGCGGCATCCGCACCAGCTCGCCGTCCACGAGGAAATCGAAGGGCTGCGGCTTGTGGTCCGGCTCGTCTGCGAAACGAAAGAAGCGCAAGGTTAGAAATCCCCCCCGGTTCGTCCTACTCTATCAAGAGCTGGGGCTGGGTTGTTCAGGGCACTCACCGGCGGCGAGGAGGCTGTTGACAATCTCGGATAGGCCCATGCGGGAGAGGTCGGCGGGGACGGCGATGGCGGCGGTCGGCGCTTGAAGTGGCGGCGGCAGCTTCGTGACGAAGCGCACGCGCACCTGGCGCGACGGGTCGGAGGCGCCGTCGGCGTCCATGGCGGCGTCGGCGGGCGGGAGCAGCGGGAGGCGGCGGTGGCGGCGGCGGGAAGGGGGCGGAGAAAGGGTTTTGCGTGTTCGAATGGTGGGGTTTATTCGGTTTAGGGTTCGGGGGATTAGTGTGTCCCAGTTTCAGCCAGAGGGTGGGATTGTTTTCTTTTTTTTTCTTTTTTGAGCAAAAGAGAGTGGGGATTGTTGGGGACTGACCGGGGTGTTGAGGAAGAAAACAATGTTTATTTCCTCAAAATTCGGCAAGTTCGTGTCGCGTCCGATCACGGCCCACTAAAGTAAGTGGGCTTTTTCTCGGGCCAGGAAATGGTCGGTCTACCGGAGCTGAGCGCGGTCCAGATCCTTTTGTTCTGTGGGCTGTGATCTGACGGTCGCGGCAACATACGCTGTACAACTTTGTACTGGCAGTGTGCATCCAATGCTTGAATGCCTTGTGCTTTGTGGGATCTACAGCACGTTACAGCATGTAGCAGCGTCCTAGCTCAACAGCCGAAAAGCATCGGGCAGTTTCAAATAGCGCGATGTTGTACTGTACCACAACGTCCTTGCGGATCGGTACCAGAACCAGTCAATCATAGAGTTTCTACCAACCTCGGAGGCGCGCGTCTTCACTGCCACATGCTAATGAAAGCAGGAAACTACGGTTAGATATATATATGTACCTCGCTCGTATTTCCGCTCGGAGATATATGGATGCTGCTGCTGAACGTATGGCGAAGCAAAATTAAGCTTCCACGGTGAATGAGATTCGACTGTGACGACCTGCTCGTCCACTCCTGAGTGCATGGGTATGCGAAGTGATTGCCGAGCGTGTAAATCAGCTCCACGCCTCGCTGGATAACAAAATGGCAAGGGGTGTAATCAGCTCCACGCCTTCGTCCGTCCCGCCCGGAACGTGGTCTCTTTGACTCTTTGCTTCAGGGCGTCTAGAACTTGACGACTGTTGTCTGAAGCAAAGAACTTGACGACTGTGTGTCAGCACTTGTCACGCGGTTACCGTTGAACTGAATTGATCCTCCTCGGACCCAGGCAGTCAGGGTCAGTCAGTCAGTACAAATAACCGTTCGTTCAGGCGCCGCAGAGAGACGAGAGATCCAATCAAAATATAACCAGGTCGCCCACCCGCCGTACGCACGCACGCGCAGGCGACGCCCCACTCGATCCTCTGTTCCTGATCTACTGCCAGCACGTGCACACCGACAACCTGCTTTGATTTTACTAACGGACTCGCACCGCGTGAAACCACACTGAACCAGAGACAAGCAGCCAAATCGCATCGCACTAATGGAAGAATTGGCAATCGCGCGATGCTCAACTTCGCGACATCTTTTCGTAGAAAATTTAAAAAATCATGCTGCACCTCGCGTTGTCCGGATGGGGCCGCGGAGCGGAACATGAGTGATTGAGTGAGACGATGCAATGATTCGCAGTCCACTAGCCTAGAATAGCAGAGCTTTTAGCTGCAGCCTGCAACGGGCATATATTCCCGTAGGTAGGTCGATCGGGTCAGGGTCGCCCACAACGGCGGCGCTGCATCTTGACAGAGGCCACCAACACAAAAGCCTGCGATGGAGTTGGAGAATCTCATCTCGTCGTCTCGGGTCAAAAGGCACGTACGTCCGCGATCGAGACTGCTGGTGGTCGTACCTGGTCCGATCCGTCAGTGCGGGGTTTCATCATCTCTAGTTCGGACTTCGAAAGGGCGGCAGGCGATCAATCATCAGATCATCAGCGAGGGAGTAAGGGCGTCCCGCCTTGCGAGGCCAGGGTGGCTCTATCCGGAGGTTCACGCAAACGCAAGCACGCCACGGCGAAGCTAGGCGCGTCGTCATGGCGTGGTGGACGTCGCCGGCCGTTACAGCCTTTCACCCTTCATCGCGCGCAAGTGCCAAATCCGGCGGTGTCCCCTTGCGAGTGCGTTCGCGGTGAAGGCTCGACCCTGCAAACGTACGTTACGTACGCACGGTCGGGTCACGCGAAACTGACAACCACCGGTTCCGGGTCGCGCGGTGGATCGAGCAAAAGTTGTCCAAGGTTTTTAATTTTACCGCACCTCCTTGGTGGAGGAGAGTTTAGGGGTGGCGACTTTTGTGACTTCCTGATCACTTCATTCGTCGTTTGAATTGTTATGCTCGGGGCAGAACCCTTTGGGGGTCGAGGCTTGACCATTTCGTTTCCTCGCGTAGGTAAGAAAGAAAATGGTGTGAACCTGGGGAGGCAAGCACTGGCTTTCTCGGTGCCAACAACGATTGTGTTGGTGCCGGATCCATGGTGTTGGGAATGAATGGTACTACCGGTTCATGGCCTAACTCGGTTCTACTATACTAGCTTACTACGGCTATCAAGTGGACCAAGAGGTTCACGCTAAGCATTTGTCTCTGACAAGTGGGCCCAGCCAACGCACCAACCGGAAAATAATGAGCCAGCCCGCCCGAGGTGCGTCTACCTGTTCTCTGTCGTAAAGTCAAGTTGAAACTTCCTCGTGGTGCCCGCGCGAGCACAACAGAGCTTTCTGACAATGCGACCGTTGCTGTCGCCACTACATTCCTCCTCGGAGTGCTGAAGGAAGGCCACTTGTAATGATTTTTTCACCTGAACAACATCGTACCGTCAACGTGGGACTGAGTAGGAAGGAACGGTTTACCGTGCACAATGTCGGTGATGCAAAATAAATTGTTGATGCGTACTGATTTTTTTTTTCTGGGCAAGCATCTGGTGGATCCGTCATTTTTTTGTGATAAAAAAAAACTCAACCTTAGGAAGGAACGGTTTTCAAGTAGTTCTGATTTTTGAAGCGAGAGGTTGTGTCCAAGAGAGTAAAATTGCATCTCCCAAAGAGTAGAATTCTAGTTCCGCATTAAAATTTTATCCCAAAAGTGTTGTTTTGGTAGTTGGGGCCAACTAATAAAAGCAACTTACGTCGCGACTCATCTTATCCACTCGCTCATTCGTCCTTCCATCCCCTCATCGCTCTCTTCCTCTCCTCCACTCGAAAAGGCACCTTAATCGATCTTGATGCCTAGCAGCGGCGCCGGCGATCTGCTCAGTGGCGCTCACAATTCTCGGGGTGGTGGTGGCAATCCAAGCATCAGTCGGTGGATCCATGCCCCCCAACCCTTCCCCGGCTCTCTCCCACCCCCATGGCACCCCTATCCTATTAGACGCCGCACATGGGAGGAGAGGATTGGGACGGGGAGCAGGTTGCGCTTCTTCGATCAAAGGTGGCACGCCCGGCCGCCATCTGGTGGGATTGAGCTAGTGAGTCGCGAGGAGTATTAGAAGAATTCGCTCTCGATACTGCGAAAAGGAAGCGTCTGTGAGATTGAAGTTCATGCCTGATTTTGATGAAGAAGCCGTTGACAGTACCTTATGATGTAATGTAAGTACATAATCATTTTCGAACTCAAACAACATAGCTCTATTTCCGTACCTTACACTTTGAAAATATTCAATTTCAAAGTAGCACACTCCCTCCGTCTTAAAATAATTAGCGATCTGGTTTAATCAACGTCTAACATTCCTATGTGTTCATGTAGTTTAACAGCATGAGATTTTTGTTTTTAGGTTCATCATGAGATTTTTGTTGTTAGATTCGAGTAGTTTTCTAATGAATTCCAGTATTGCTTATGTATATGGTTTAATTCTTTTTTTGAGCGGTATATGGTTTAATTCGATGCTAGGTCCGCTGGCATATCCTCAGTCAGTCATTTATCACACACCCCGTAATACTCGTAGAAACTGTAGAAACGCCAGGTTATAAATGCTGGAATTAAAACAGCGTTGAAAATCCTCTTGAAATTACCGTGTTGATCATAGCCTTTCAATGTCCATATATTCCTTTAGTTTTAAATTGCTAGATACTCACAAAAAGATGCAAAAAGGATGGTATATCTGAGAAAGAAATTTCCCTGAGAAAAAAAAGGAGTATAGCAACACCCCAGAATCAGGACATTTGCAAAGTTCCAGGCACAAAAAGCGAACTAATCTCCACTCAGACGAGATATGCTGGAATTTTGCTCCTTGCGGTGGGCAGGAAGGAGAGCAGGGAGCCTGCAAAAGGGAGCCTGCAAAGCAACGCAGGTGGGTGCGGGCGGCTCAGCTCAGTCTCCGAGAGGTCACAGCCGCTGATGCAAAATAAAAAGGACGAGTTAGCAGTAAAAATTCCGTCAGGCGCGTCGAAAATCCACGCGCTCCCCACCTCGCTCGTCGCACGCCGAAGCGCACACTCTCCTCTTCCTCCTTGCTGCTGCTCTTGTCCTGGGGTGACCACCACTCTCTCACTAGCTCATCTCTCTCTCTCTCTCTGTCTCTGAGGAACAAACAACCAAGCAAGAGAACAGCTAGCAACCACCACCACCTTGGAGAACACATCCTCTCTCTCTTCTTCTCTCGCCCCACAAGAATCGCCCTGTCGCTCGTGTTCGTGCCTGCAGGCGTTCCGTGGTTCGTGTTCTTGGAAGGCGGTGGTAGTGAGAGATCATGGAGGCGCTGGTGGTGGCGGTGGTGCTTCTCCTTTCATCCAACCTCGCCGCGTCACGTGAGTTCTCCGTTCTTTTTCTAAGCATTCCTATTCCTTCTCTCTTTCTTCGTCGTCTTGTTCAGATTGAGCAGAGTTTGTGTAAAATAATGGCTGCAGAATGCTCTTCCTCTTTGTTGTTTGTGGAGCTTCATGTGTAGGAACATGGTACCCCGCTTGATTTCGTTCTGCAAGATCATACCAGTTCTTCTTCCCTTCTTTTTGTTCTGTAATGTTTAGACCCGAGACCTCCCAAGCTGTGATTTTTTTGCTTGTTTGGGATTACAGCCCTGTTTTAGATGAGAAACCGGCCATTGTACACAAGATGAGCAGTTTTTGCCTTGAATTTCTTGTAGATTCCGTTTCTCTAGAGGCCAAACAAATTTAAGCAGCACCCCTTCTCTGTTTGAAGAAATTTGTTCAAGATAGAAAGGAGAGAAGAGGAAATTTCATCCTCTTACCTCAAAAAGAACATCGTTATGCTTTTGTTGTTACTTACTAGCAGCTAAACTGACATAAAAAGTTACTATAAACATTCCGTTGGACTACTAATGATGGCAAAGTTTGCTTTCCTTCTTTCTGCGCAAAACCTCACTCTATCTGTTTGCTTTTGTCACTCACACTCGCCAGCAGTCCTTGTCTTGGACCGGCTTATTCGGTGACATCTACATCAAGAAACGGCCCCAGAAAAACCGCCGTTTCCTGCGGTGCTTGCGTTGCCTTCAGTTTCAATCTCCACTGATGGACATGTTTCTGTGTTTCCCGTGCAGAATGGTGCGTGTGCAGGTCGGACGCGCCCCAGGCCGCGCTGCAGAAGACAATAGACTATGCCTGTGGTGCCGGGGCGGACTGCAACTCCATCCATGAGACCGGGCCGTGCTACAACCCCAACACCGTCCTCGCGCACTGCTCCTGGGCGGCCAACAGCTACTACCAGAACAACAAGGCCAGGGGCGCCACCTGCGACTTCACCGGCACCGCCGCTCTCAGCACCAGCGACCCAAGTAATGACCCTCTCACTCATGTTACCAAAGTTCAGAATTCAGATTACCCTTGCATTTCCGGTTACGATTAAGGCTCAAGAAGTAGCAGTATGCGCTTGGTCTGGTTCCAAGTTTGCGCTGGTTCTTAGTCCATTGCGAAACTAGAAATGTGAAGAAATAACTGCAAGTTTTAGTTTTCTATTTCAAGATTCTGAGCTTGTGTGCTTGCGCCACCTTAACTCCACTTTTGCTGTGGAAGATATGTAAATCTGGTGTTCTGATTTATGGGCATCATTTAATTTAGTTACTACCCGCTTAGTGCAAGCAAAGCTGTCCTGATGCATCGGCCAGCCTGAAATGGAACCAGATTCTGTAGAGGCACTGGAATAGGATGTTGATGTGGACTTAATTTAGTAAGGGTGGAAACTTTCCGATTAAAAAGTACTTTGGCAAAATTCAAAGCTACTGCGTCGTGCCTAATATTCTTTCGGCATCGGCTGGCAGGAATTGACATGTGCATATACAATTGCTTTTATTTCTAGTTTGACAACATTTTGTTTTTAAAAGTTACTTTATCATTCAAACAGAGGTATAGTTGTGCCCTGTATGAGCTTAATATTCCATCATTTTCAGGTTTTTCTGGCTTGTGATGTTACTTATTTTATTTTGTAACCACTTCTATTTGTGGCATACTTGTGTCTTACCTGGTCCTTATGCTTTATCACTTTCAGGTTCTTCTGGCTGCTCTTACCCCACAAGTGCAAGGTACATTAAGAACTTCACTTGATTTAAATGTGTATCACCATGAACTTGTTGACGGTTGATGTTTGAAATCATGCACTTTGGAAACTGGTACTCGACAACAATTTATGCATCATGTCGATTTGGAAGGTGTAGTACTCATTTATACTGCGACTACCTGCATTGAATTTGATTAATGCGCTTCCAAACTAGAAAACCCTGGAATAGGAAAGTGCAATAGTACATCAGTTGATCTATAGGATCATTCAAATGCATACAAATGAGGCTATGAATTTTCAGACGTGCACTGCCACATAACCTGAAATAATGAACCGTGGTGCGCTGCAAGCTTGATCTCCAAGAGCGGGCAGCTTCATAAATCTGACTATGAATGCCACAGTGGGGGTTGCTAATTGCAGTAATCGAAATCACGACACTACTAACAGCATTGCTTTCCTGAAACAGTGCTGTTGGAACGACCACCCCTACCACCGGAGGCACAATGGGAGGAACTCCAGGAACAGGAACCTTCACGCCCGGCACTGGCACCGGCACCGGCACCGGCACCGGCACCGGCACAACCACTGGCACCGGCATGGGAACAGGAACAGGCACTGGCACTGGCACGGGCATGGGACCTGGGACTACCGGAACCGGGCTGGGAAGCCTAGGACCAACAGGCACCGGCATGGACACCGCCACGGCGGGATCGCTCCCAAAGGCTGGGCTGGCTGCCACCGTCTTCGCCGTGCTCCTCTCCACCGTCGCGTTCGCATGACAGCTTGACCCTGGAAACAGAGACCCTACTACTCCTTGAGACAGTAAGAGCGACCCTTGGGAAAAATTGAGAAAAATCTAGTCTATCTGAAGGGGTATCATCCGTCCGAAAATCCACTAGTGCCTGCTATACTTATGTGGTGTCCGTGGGTTCTCGTGTGGGGTGCGTTTTATGCCTGTACTCTGTATAATTTGGTAGGAAGGCTGTCTCTGTCTCGCAAGGACCATTGTCTATCTTTTTCTGTTTGTCAACCCTGTAAATGTAGGGAAGCCACAGCCAGTGCTGCTGCTGGGTTAGCTCAAGGTTGGCTGGAATGAGAATGCTGTTGGGACAATGCCGTGGTTTGCCTCCCTGTCAACTTGCATTATCATCGGGTTCTTCTTCCCTGTCTGCCCTGTCGGTGCCGGTGGTTCAGATTTTCAGCGTGGCTCCGACGAGTATGGCGTGAGAGCGCGCTCGTACGTTCTCCTCGCATAAAATATGTCGATCTCTTCGGATCCACAGCTGGTACGCGTTCTCCAAGGGGGAGAACACGGTTCCCCCGTTGTGGCCTCGTGTATACAGTACTCTTTAGTTACGAGATGGATCCGGTGGCGCAGATGGAAGTTCCATGAATGATGCATCGGTTGGTGCCGTGGCGCGTCAGGGCAGCAGCAGACCAGCAGCGAACCGATCGTCCGCGTGGGGGTTTGCCTTTGTTCTGTCACGGCGTGTTGCCTGGCTTAAAAAGCACGGATTCGCGGTGGCCGATACTGTGCTGCCTGTGCGCGCGCACTCGCGAGCCGCGCGTTCCACACGGACGAGGGACGCGGGCAGTGTTGTTGCCGTACGGAGGGCGTCGTCCCCCGGTTCCAGCTAAGCGCAACGAATGATGGTGTGGTGTCAGTCCAGTCATCCGTGCCGCGCTGTACAGAGCGTGGCGCACGATCATGGCAGCCGTGGGGATGGGCCAATGTGCGTCCTGGATACCGCACCTCTTCCCCGGAGCGTGGGATCCGTGCAGGCGCGCACATGGCGTCCCGCTGCGCGCAGCCGCAGCGTGAGGACGAGTGCCGTGCGCTCGGTGCGGCGCGGGCCTGTGTTGTGTGCCCTGCCCGCTCTGCACCTCGCGTCATCACTGCTCCCCTGAGCGAGTTGAGAAGGCGGAAGCGGTGATGGCGCACAGCTGCAGAGCCGCTCGCACAGAACGAGTTGAGAAGGCGGGGGCAGTGATGGCGCGCAGGTGCAGAGCGGGCAGCGCGTGAGCGAGAAATCATGCGTGCGGCACGACACGGACGGTCAGGTGCGGTGCGGACCATGGCTTGAGACTGCGCCCACGCCGCGGCAGGCGTGGTGGAAACCGCGGTGATCCACGCTGCTCTGGTGTCAAGGGATCGAGGCTGGCTGACGGACGGCGCGGCCGAGGCGCGGATGCGCGTGGTAAGCCGCGGGGAACGGTGCAGTGCGTGCGCACGGACGCGGGTGGAGGACGGCGGCCGCGGCGCCGACAAGCCCCGCGAGAATAGGCCCAAAGCAAACATCAGTGCTGCGGTTGCTGCTTTACCAGTCAGGGAGTTTTGTTGCCGCAGGCCGGCCCAGCTATCAGACCGCGACCTCGAAGGCCGTCCCTGTTCATTTAATGTCCTCTAAATTTTAGCACTGTCACATAAAAAAGAATCATTATATTTAAAAATATTTTGATTAGTTTAATAATAAAACTTTTTTGACAGATGAATGCTAATTGCGAGACGAATCTAACGAGCCTAATTCTACAGTGATGTTACAGTAACTATCTTCTAATCGCCGCTTAATTATCCTTGTTAGATTCGTCTCGCGAAGTAGACGGGGGTTCTGAAATTAGTGTTATAATTTGACTTTGTTTGTACATATAAATAGTAAGATTCTCTTTGATGTGATCTATCTAAAATTTAGACATCTGGAAACGAACACACGCTGCGTTTCCAGCGATTCAGGGAGTGAAATCAACCGGGCACGAACGCACGATTGAGCACAAGCGCAAATCATAGTATGAAATCAGCACACGAACGTCATGTGGTCATCAACGTTGATGACATCACGATTGAGCACAAGCGCAAATCATGGTATGAAATCAGCACACGAGCGCAAATCATGGTACGAGGAGTCACTCTCATTTATGATGCCATCAACGTTGGGGCCGTTGATTCGAAGAAGTCCGAACCGCAACCGTCAACAGGAGCCATATTTGTTGGATGAACCGTCATGGGAAAGGGGATCCATGCCCTCCCCTCCCCACCCCCCCCCCCCCCCCCCCCCCCCCCCCAAAACTCCAATATGGCTCTGAAACTTGTTTTTCATATCCCGTGCGTCGTCCTAGCTACTGATTATTGAAAAATTGTGAGTTCAAAAATTTATGGTAAAACAAATACGTTTTGTGTTCGATCATGGATCCAATATGGCTTTTTTTTGTATTTGTTGATAGGAACGCAAAAGTTACCACTTCTTATTAATGTGAAAATCCTTTAGCCCTAAATATCATGATTTCCATTTCAGTTCCATCGTGTTATAGCCCTAGTATATAGTATTGTGTTATATGGCTATGAGAAAAAAAAAGGAGTAAGGAGCACTAAATTTAAATGTAAGTCATGTTTTTTTTTTCGTTTGTGGTTGTAGGACTGACCATGTAATTTTTCTTTCTTGTTTTGGTTTTATTTTCCTTTCCAATTGGCGACTGCTTCTTGTCAGTTTTGGTACCTCGTAACATCACGATGTATGCTATTGTCGGCATACAGTTCCTCCATTTTGTCACGTTCTTTCCGACCATGATTCCACATTGTACATCATCCATCTAAGCACGGTGGAACCGGTTTACCCAAATCCCCTACGCTGCGGCTGCGCGTGCGCACCGTTTCCCGCGGCTTACCACGCGCATCCGCAGTACAAATGTACAGATAAAGATATGTTTTAGAATCCAACTTAGTGACACACAGGGGCGAAGCTACCTTAAGCTTTCCGAGTGCACCGGCACCAGGGTAAAAAGCAAAATTCAATGATTTAGCACTCATATTTCACCCAAATAGCACCGCCCAAATGCAATTCTCGGCACCACCTAAGCAGTGTGGCACTCGGGTTGCTGGACCTCCAGCTTCGCCACTGGTACTGACACATCAAATCGACAATATATGCTCCAATTGAACAAAAATGGTGATCAAATGCTGACCACAAAAATGGTTGATGAATGTTACGGTAACAACCATGACACAGCCCAGGAGAATCTGATGGGAGCTGCGGCGGGTCTTCGGCTCGTGCAAAGCAAACAATCAGTGCTGCTTTACGCAACGCAGGCTTTAGCGCTGTTTGGGACATTTAGCGGATTTATGTAGGCCTCGTGGTAGGTCGATCGATAGACGTTCCTGAAAAGAGAATCATTGGAGCCCGAATGCACACGATGGAACTGAAGTGGAAATCATGATTTGAAATCAGCACTGAAAGTACTTTGGGAGGAGGAAGGAGGCTTCAGCTGAAATACACACGATGACACGAAAGGCAGTACGGTACAGCACACGACATAATCGAGTCCCGTTTCCAATTATCATGCCCTGCCCATGCATGCTACTACGAAGTACGAACATCTAGAGCTTTCCCAACCGCTTGGCGCACTCGACGCTGCAGTCCAGCGTCTCCTCCACTCCGTACTTGTACCTGAACCCCAAGTCCGCGAGCTTGCTGGTGTCAGCCACCACCCGCACGCCCTCCCCTGTCACACTACATCAAAAAGATGACCACGCAAAATCACTCAGTATTCAAATCTGAATAGAATTCACCGATATAAATCAAGTAGTGCTTTACTTGACTTTAAAAACTTATGTAACGTACTCTTTGAGCCGTATCTTGAGGTCGGGGTGCTTGGCGGCGAAGCGGTCGACGATGTCGCGCATGGCGGGGTACCCTGCGGCGCAGAGGAAGCGGCCGGCCATGGCCGGCTGGTCCATGCAGAAGGCGTGCGCCTCGCAGACGTCCTCCACGTGCGCGATCGGCACGGACCCCAGCAGCGCCTGCAGGAACAGGAGCGAGTTGTGGTACGGCTCGCTGCCCGTCAGCGGCGACAGGATCACGGGGAGGCTGCTCCACAGGTACGGCTGGACCGTGTCGCCGCCGACGAGCGCGCACGCCAGCGACACCACCTCCAGCGCCCGCCCGGCCGCCTCGCGCTCGTTGTCGTTGTAGCGAAGCAGCTCCTTCTCCGCCAGCGTCTTGGACCACACGTAAGCCTGCATGCGCACAGAGTTTTGTGTGGAGTGGTGAGCTTAGCTGCATTGTCGATTCGGGAAGCTGGCAATTAAATGGCAATGATGTACTATTAATGTAAGTTCATGGCTGCTTACGTCCAGGTGAGCGTTGGTGAAGCCGTAGGAGAGGTTGAGCGGCGTCCAGCACGACTCGTTGATGTGATCCGCGAAGCCGGTGCCGTCCTCCTTGAGCGGCGAAGCGGCCACCACCGAGGCCGTGTGGATGACGCGCCTCACCGTGCCGGACCGCTCGCACTGCCGCAGGATGATGCGCACCGCGTCGACCGTTGCTTCGGTCATGTCCTTATACTGAGGGAAAGGGAAAGCCGTGCAAGTTATTATCTTGATGATTGGCAGGCCAACGTTTCAGTTGCGTGTAGCTTAGCGCAGATTTAGTGACAGAAAAATAGAAGACACTACTGCTTAGCCATTGTTTCACAGCTGCTTGACATGCTCTGCCCTTGCTCTAACGGGACAACTTCTAGCAAATTCTTTGGAAAAATCTACTCTGCAATTATATAAGAGCTTTTATCGGCATTATTGAAAAAAAATTCACCCACTGATCCCACCTTACCAATTAACTTATGGTGAAGGTAAAAATGGGCCACCTAGTTACAATTTTGATACTACCAACTAGTGCATTTCCAAGAACCGTAAAAAAATCTTACCACAAAGTATTTTCAGCTCATGAGATGATGATGTCTTATCTATATAGAGTTGTACGGAAATTTTATGCTTAAGTGTTTGTATAATTTTTTTAACCCTCTCAAACTAGGTAAGTACATGTTCTACACACACTCACTCACTTCGTCCACACACAACAACACATATACACGCACATCATCAGCTCTACAACTAGGCAAACCCCGGTGAGGCCCTGAGTCCGATCACAAGAATCGAACCTGGTTGACCGTGCACACACCTAAAGCCATAGGCCAAAAGAGCGACGCTCCAACTCAAGTGACGATATGATTTGACAACAAATTTAATCTAGACCGAAAAGGATACTCGATGGTTTAATTGAATGGATGACATTTACAAATCAATAGCTATTTCCCACATGAATTATGATGTGATCTGTCATCGACAGAGCTTCTGTAATAGGGATAGGGGATCCATGCCCCCACCCCCCACCCCAACCCCACCCCCCACCACCCACACACCAACCCAAAAAAATGTCAACCTCCTTCACTGCCATGAGGATCTTGTAAACTACCCCGTATGTAGCTCAAGATGTCATTAATTTATTTTCACAAAAGAAAATATGTCATTTATTTATTACACAATGCCCTTTAGAGTTGACATTTTTTTGCAGTTTTGTTCACCACGATGTACCGTGTGAAGAAAACCAAACAGAACACATAAAGATTCATAGTTTATTTAGGCTCTGTTTGGATCCAAAGGACTAATTGTTAGTTGACTAATTTTTAGTCTTTGAGACTCCAAATAAAGGGACTAATAGGTGGGACCAATTGTTAGTCCATCAAGAGACTAACAGTAATCCTATTAGTCACTCCAACCCAACTGACAGGGACTAATGATTGCAATAAAACATGAAAAAACAGAGCTGCCCCTTATCCCTTCCAAAAATACACGGACTAACAATTAGTCAAAGGCATAGTAGGCATTTCTTTATAGCTTGGACTAACAATTAGTCAGAGCTCCAAACATGCAACTGACTAATTGTTAATTGACTAATAATTAGTCTGCTAATTTTTAGTCAGGAACTAGTTGTTAGTTCCTCGGATCCAAACAGGGCCTTAGGGTCTCTGGCAAGATGATGTTTGGCTTCTTGGCAAACGAGAAAAGCTCTGGGAAAATAAGCTTTGATGGTTTGAGCAACGAAACGGCACGCTGATGTGTTTGGATCGTTACCATACTCCATATATTTTTGCCGTGATTGCTAAAAGTGTGGTGTGGTGAATAAATTTCTCACCACATTTTTAATAAAGTTTGACAAAAGTTGTGGTAGAGAACAAAACAATCATCTAAAAAACTGTGACGCGACTTACGATTCGGCTTGGCAATGTTGGGCAATAAGCCAAATGGACTCTTGCAGCAAAGCGTCAGCCATGACTTAAAAATTTAGCTGCTGTGCAAAAGGTGAGGCATCGTGAGGATGTGTCAACGATTTTTTCTTACTGAGAGAAATGTCGACACGGCTGATGACTAGATGTCGTCCGCCTTCTTCTATTTCCAAGACGAAATCTGAAGGATATTCTATTTCGCTTGCGTTCGTGCATGCAGGACGGGCGTCGAAGTCGACAAATCCCACACACTCGCACGCCGTTTGCGACTGTCACAATCCCGAAGAGATGGACTGTATGCTATAATATCTTGAAGAAAGTAGTTTCAGGTCCCGTTCGGATCCCCCTCTAAAACCCCTCTAAAGTTTATAGCCCTCTAAAAAAAATCTTACTATTTAGGAATACTAAATAAAATTTAATTACAAAACCTTTCTACAGACGGGCGTTATTTTTCGAGACGAATCTAATGAGCCTAATTAATCAATGTTTTGACACAGTGATGCTACAGTAACCATCGTCTAATCGCCGCTTAATTACCCTCATTACGTTCGTCTCGCGAAATAGATGGGGGTCCTGAACTTAGTTTTGTAATTTGACTTTGTTTAGTACACATAAATGCGGCCGACATCTTTAATGTGACCCCTTTATACCCCTCTAAAGTGAACCGAACACCACCTCAGTGGTGCCAAATCGTGAAGCCAGGAAAGTCAAGATTACGCGGACGCAACTAGACGGTACTCCATGACTTCTCGCGGCTCCCATGGCCACCTATGCTTCTCCATTTCTAGAACTACCAGTAGCCATCAGAAATATTCAGAATGAGTGGAGCAGCGGCGAAGGATGGATTCAGGCGTAACATCATGCTAACGATGGAGACAACGGTTTGGATTCTGGCCTGCTACAGCTGTAATGTCAAAGAGTTGGGTGTTCCGTTGCTTTGTAGCTAGACTCGAGATACGACAAGATGTTTCATCACAAGGTGGGAAAAAAAATTCAAGATGAGTTCGAAACGAAACTGCATCTGCAAGCGGTTGGAAATAGTTTCCCGCAATATAGCGAAGAGAAATGCAGGTCTAAAATAAGGAACAACGATCAAGTTGCTAGAGTCCAGACTCCGGAACGTGTGGTCGTTGCTACTAGCAGCCAAGCGATTGCGTGAGCTGCGGAGCCGCCCACGTGGCCTCTCATGGCCAGTAAGCAGGGTGGGAGACGCTTCGATACTCCTTGTTTATTCTATAAGACCGACCAGATCGACGTGTCTAGTCTACAATCTACTGAACCGTAAACTACTGTAATCAGAAAGGACAAACTTATCAGAGCGAGTTGACATTGCCAAGGGAATCTGAACGCACGGACAGGCTTACACAGGATCAAGGCAAGCTATAGGCAGTGATCGATTAGTGCGTAGTAGTAGAGTACCTTGGTGCTGGAGGGGTCGTGCGACAGCGGCGTGGCGACGAGGAAGACGAACTCGCAGCCGGCGATGGCCGGCTCGAAGGTGTCGGCGTCGTAGATGTCCGCCTGGAACAGCTGCAGCCGCTCCGCGGCGCCGGGGAGTTCACGGAGCAGCGCTGTCTTCTTCTCCTCCGCTGCACTCCGATAATTCTTGCGCGCGTAAGCAGAAATCGCCATTTCTGCTTTGTTGCAGCAGCGAGATCGAGGAAGAGAGGCTCCACATACCGAGGTTTCTCAAGGTGGCGTGGACGACGCAGCCCCGGTCGAGGAGCTTCTTCACGAGCCAGCTCCCAATGTAGCCGCCGCCGCCGGTGACGCACACCACCCTCCTGCTCATCGCCTCTTTCGCCGCTTCTCCCATCCCTTGACTCAAGGACCTTGGAGGAGTCAGGCCCTTCTTATCTGGTAATCCGGTCAACCAAGCTTTCTCCGTTTTCCGCTCCGCCCCGCCTTAAATAGCAAAGGAAAGCCCTCTGCTGCGCCGGCCGATTTGCTCAAGCACAGATGTGGCGCTGGGCACGTCTATGCTACACTCCAAAAACGATAACTCTACATACTAAAGAGACCCCCCTGCGCTTTGAACGTGATTCGGATGGTCTCTGACGATCTTTCGCGAGCGATGGCTGCATCAGATTATCGTCGCGTCACACTCGCATCAAACCGCACTCCCGTATGCTTCTAAGTTTTTCCCACATTTGGTCTTTCGGAAAAAAAAAGCTTTGTCCACAGTTCATTCCTTCTATTTCTGGCGATCGGATCTTTTCACTCATGAGATTCTTGTCAGCTCTTTTTCTTCATTTCAGGTCACGCTGGTGCAACCGGCAGGCGGCAGCAGGTCATAAGCTTGAGTACTTTCTATGTTTCGAAATAGTTGTCGCTTTCGACTTTTAGATATTATGTTTGATTATTCGTCTTATTCAATTTTTTTTGTACGAATGTTATTTATTTCTTCATAACATGTTTTATCATAAAAAAATATTTTTATCATAACATATTTGTTTTATTATTAACACAATTTTTTTGAATAAAATGAACAGTCAAACGTGATGACCAAAAATTAAAAGCAGTAACTATTACGGGACGGAGTTAGCTCATATGTTGGTTCAATAAAGTGAGTACTTAAGTTTGCAGTTTTGCACATGGAATTGTTAGGCCGAGAAATTCCTCGAGCACGTGCACGGAGATACAAGTGGCCGACTTCGGAGCTTTCCCAGCCTCTTCGCACACCCCACGGTGCCGGCCGTCCAGCACCTCCCCTGCTCCGTACCTGTACAACCCCAAATCCACGAGCTTGCTCGTGCCAGCCTGCCCCCTGCTCCCTCTCCCGCCACGCTGTTAATCCAGGGCTCCAGGCAGAACATACAAACATAAAACATCACAAATAATGTTGATTCGCATGCAATTAGTGATTTTTAGCGCCTTTTATCAAGCAACAATCCATCAAATTAATGAACGTTCAAAAAAGTAATCCATCAAAAGATCAACGGAAACGAGCAAGCAGGAGCTTGCTAAATAATTGGCGTACTCTCTGACTTCCGGATTCAGACGTTCGGAGCGCTTGCGCAGTTGCGTGAGTAGTGACCGACGATGTCCTGCATGTTGGGCCAAGCGGCGGCGCAGAGGAACCGGCCGGCGATGGACGGCCGCTCCATGCAGAAGACGTGCGCCTCGCAGACATCGTCGACGTGCACCACCGGCCTGGCTGGCTGGTTAAGCTACAGCCAGATGATGAAGCTGGACTGCTGGGCGCACAGGCACCTCAGATAATTTATTTTTTGGGGGGATATAAACATTAGTGCTCAAATCTCCTAGCTACTTTGCGAGCCATGCATAACATTCAAATATTCAACCATGTGGGATTTGGGGCTACCCGCACGCGTGGATTTTGGGCGTGCGTGTCCTGTCCGGCTGGGCTCCTCCCTATCTCACGTTTTCGCTCTTGTATTCCGGCCAGCTCGCTTGCTCGGCCTCGTTCGATTCTTCCCTGAGCTTCGGCAAACATCAGACCTTTCACTGGATGTAGGCCTACATCACGTTCTCCGCCGCGCGCTGCTTTCTTGGACCATTCACAGGACCAAACGCGGGCCAACTCCGGCCCTTTCGTGGCCTCGTGGGCGGCGGAGCGCGCCATCAAACCTATTACTCCAGACTGCACAAGTTTTTTTTTTTAAAAAAAAAGATTCACTGTAGTTTACTGATGTGTGAAAGATTACTCCAGACTGCACAATTTTTTTTTAAAAAAAAGATTCACTGTAGTTTACTTATGTGTGAAAGGACATAACTGTTCTTGCTCGAATGAACCTGCCACTGCTGCTTGATGCCTTGATATTGGTACAATTATTTTCAGTTCATCACCATATAAAAACATCTTGCGTTGCTACGGCCAACCAACCAACAACCTAGAAACGCTCAGCTGACTACCAGGGAGGCACGCCCTCCATGTTCATGTTCTAGTGCATGTCAATTGTACCAGCCTAGGCACAAGTTTCGCCCACTCGGCTCTTCACAGATCGTTCACCTGTGCAAAAGGTAGATGGCAAGATAACCTTCGGTGAAACATCACCTACTTCGGCAGCGGCTTGGGAGGACCCAAGCATAGTGAGCTTATTTCATCATCCCTTGCTACATTTTACTTTACACAACCTAGCCTGAAGGATACGTTCAGCTGTTCCTGCGCCATTTTGGAGAATTGAAACAGAGCAATAGGTCAGACAACATACTCAGCAAACGCACGAGAGTTCTGATGATAAAACCAGCAAGGGGCACATACCCAAGTACTGGTGCTACTAGACAAGCAGCCCCTTCCGCCCTCTCTGCTTTGTCTCTTTCAAGGAACTCAAGAATATGTTTAGCAGCTTCCCTTGGCTTTTCTACGTGAGGAATATGACCACACTGCCCTACCATTCTTAAAGTTGCATCTGGGAGTTCCTGATGCAATCTCTGCAGATAAACAACAAGAAAATGCATGAACATAATGTCAGGTTGCATGTGAATTTAAACCTACACATGCTACTTTACTTGCAGATTCTTATTGATTTGATGCAGTATTAGCTTTCCTTACAGGTTTTTGGAACGGCATCAACAAGTTAGAATTGTGTGCAGGATGCATTTGCATCAGGATGCATATATCTTGCAATGTAAAGAATATATAGCATTGCAACTTACATATGCTAATTTACTGCTTATTATTCCATCGTCCTCTCCCCATATGATCAGGCATTTTTGCTTTACCTGTAAAGAATGGGAGCATCATCATTAGCAAACTTTCTGTTGCGCACATCCACTGTATAGTTATTCCAGTGAAGGGTATATATTTTATCACCGAATGGGTTCGGTTAATAGTTTAAGGAATTTAATACTGCAGCCCCTATATGCAACAAACCAAAATATATCGCATAGAGGAAAGTAAGAAACCCTGGGAATTTGAGGAACACGGAATTAGCATAACTAGCCCGATTGATACTACAGGAGCAATCCTTTCAGTTGTTATTGTGTTGGTGTTAGTAATAACATCTACGAAGGCAACAACAGAGGACAGATGAAAGGAAAATAAGCCAGAAATTTAATATGCTTGAGGAGTGAAAGTTCCATGACTAGAAAGTTTAAAGACAACAACCTGTTTTATTTGGTTTAGGACATTATAACCCCCTCTAACCATAAAATCAACTGTAGCATCTTTCCACCAAGGAAGTAGGCAATGTAGGCGACCAATCTGAAATATTAAGGTGAAAATGGTCAAACACTTACTTCAGATGAGGACTAATAATGTTACGTGGGGACGTGTGTATGAGCGCCGTAAAAGAAGGAAAAGGACACAGGTTCATCTAAAATTGGCTAGTTTTCAGTAGTTTAGAAATTTTTAGTTGCTTGGTATTTTAGAGTCAGAGTCGGTTTGGGTAAATTAGGAATCATGTCAGTTGGAGTCCTAGTCGGATGATGTAACCTGCCAGCTATATAATGCTGGGATTGTCGACAGAATAAAGCAAGCAAGTTATTTTCGTCTAAATTCTGTTCTTCTGTCAAGCTTTGGGGATAGCTTAAACCCTGTTTCTCTCAAGCTCTTGGGGAGCATAATCCCAGTACCCTATCGCCATTACAAATAAAACCAGAATAACTTGAATAACCTATTAGTAGAATTTGTTTGATTAGTCATGGCAACGTTTCTGTATAGAGTATCAGATATAAAAAGGAAAAATCAGAGGGGAAGATAAATCTTTGGACAATAATCATGTTTGATGAATCGATAAACAACTCATTACCATATCAGTAATCACAAATACTTAGTAATGGTTCCATTTTATTTCATTAACTGAATTATTTTTTCTTGAACCGGAGCCAGTTTATTGAAAAAATGGAAAACATGATAAGTTACGGTGCATGCGCCAAAAGGTGACAAAACTACTAGATCAACAAGGAAACACCATTGTTGTTCTTATTTCTTTGAAACAGATCAATGGAGGCTTACTTGCACCCAATCGAAATAGAATTCACTTGGAATTTTGTTAAACGCCAAGCGTGTAGCGAACAATCGCAACGGAAGACTCTTCAGTATAGAAACCTGGAGTAATAAAGAAAAAAAATCAGTCAGTGGTCCATCCAACGAGCGCACATATCACGGGATCCGTTGAGACTCCGATTAGAGATGACAAGTCGGCATGGACAACTATTGGTAATAGCACAACCATCAATAGTTCAAAATAATATTACTTAGCACCAAAGAGTAAATATTTACAGGAAGACAAGGAAATAAACATATATTGGCAAAGTTCATGAAAGAAAAGCTGAAGCATGGAACTTATCAAATTACTCACCCCAGCATATGGAACAAATTTGGGCATTCTAGTCATGTCTTTTGGGCCCTCAGAATATACACTTGCGCCAATGAAGATCAATTTGGACACCTGCAAAAACCAAGATTAAATTAGCTTCTAATGCAAATTCTCAAATTGTGCATGATTTTGACAAATTTGACATTAAAGAAAGCATTACTGCTATAAAAGTGTAGCCTGTGCTGCTACTCTGAGGTAAGAAAAAATGTAGGAAATATAATAAGTCTCAACATGCATGTACCGCTTCTGGATACTTGACTGAAAAATCAATGGCAACAGCAGCGCCAAGGCTGGGACCTACTAGCACCATAGGCCTTTTGATGTAGGATCTCCAGAACTACACAGAACAAGTCATATCACTGCAACCATTAGATAGGGTTGGACGATAAAAGATTACTTGCACTTATTAAGTCACAACAACTGGTGTTAAATGGCTGAAGAAAAGAACGTACTATAAAACTAGAGTGGAAACTTGCTCAAAGAATAGCATGACTCTATGTACCAGAGAAAGGTTTGTTGTTCTTATGCTATGCCTGGAGAGGCAGGCCGATCAGTAACTTATGGAGCTCATTTTGAAATAAGTATTCATGTGAAAAGTAACCTGTCAGGTTAAAATAAATTGTTGAAATTGAGGTACTGATTTGGCATACTCGAACTACAAACAAGTTATCAACCAGGACATGAACTCATCACAGGAAAATGATCCACGTGCACCAGCAGTGTACCTGGTAAAGATGTTCTCGCTTCGACGCAACATCACATGGTGGCCGTGTTTCTATATATGGGCCAGTCCAGAAATATTAGAGCGCACCAATATAATTGAAACCGTACTAAGCACAAGTACAGCCACAGAATGAAATCACATGACATGCATACCTAAATCGGAGAAGCCCCATCCAAGGATGTCCACAGCCCAAGCCTCGAGTCCAGCCTCCTCAAGCAACGGGTAGGTGTATCTCCACTCTAAACAAGAACTGTAGCTGATACTTTTAAATGGTCCACAGTGACAGTAACAGTAACAGTGCTTAATTGAACAGAAGTACAATAAATTTTACTCTTTTAAGTAGTTTTTAAGAGAAGCCTGTAGCATTGCCTGTTGAATGTGTTGAAGATGTTCAGTAATGTTTTTTCGTAAAGAAAAACATAACTGTGGAATGATGATATGCTCTCTAAGAAACTCAAATTCAAGTCATGTTCCAGTGATTTGCCGTTACCGGGACTATACTAAGCAGAAGCAGAAGTACAACATGACACTAGCAGCAGCAGTGCAGCACTCCATAGACAACGACCACACAAAAATTCAGGCAATGCGAAGCTGAACCAATGAATTTTGTGCCTGGACTGCAACACACCTGTCGAAGCCATGGAGAAGCACGACGGGATCACCGCCCTGCTGCTGCTCGAGCGGCCTCACGCAGCTGCTCAGTATCGGGCTCTTGGAGAAGCCGGTCTGCAGAGAGGACAAGTTCAGAGAACTACCATCACCGGGACTGAGCGAAATTCGAGCAAGGATGGGAGAAACCGGCTTGCCTGGACGGGCACCCGCTCGATTCGCTTGGCCAGGCGGATGGCGTCGCCGTCGCGGATGCGCTCCACCGCCGGCGGGAGGAATGATGGGAAGGCGGCGCCGCCGCCACCACGTTCCCGAGCAGAGACGGCGGCGGCCACGGTGGCGCCGGCGTCGGCGGAAGCCGCGACCCTCACACGGGCCCTCGACGACGCGGCCGGCCGCGGCGGCAGCGCCGGGGAGGGGGAGGAGGTGAACAGCAGCGGCATTTGGTCGTCTGAGGGAGCCGCTCGCTAGCTCGCCCGCCCGCCCCGCCCGGCTTGTTGGAGCGTGTGCTCTGCGGTTGAGCGGATGTTATAGGGCGCGAGGAACGGTGGAGGCCGCGTGGCAACTCGCGGGGCTACGTCATCGTCACGAGCGCATAGTACGCCCAGCTGCTGAAATGGAAAGGAAGAAAATAAAAAAAAATGGACAGGATTGGGCGATCGACTGCTGCAGCCAATTAAAAAAAAGAGTAAAATGGATCCCAGGTCCTCAAACTATTGACTGATGGTCATTTAGGTCCATGAACTCTTAAAATATCCACCTGAGTCCTTAAACTATTTTCGAATGGTCATTTAGGTCCACAAACTCTTAAGTGACCATCTAGGTCCATAAACTATTTATGTCGTTTCAACCAGGACCATACCCTTCCGGGCAAAAAAGCATATGACGTAGGCGTGCTATTATGAAGACATATTAGCATAAAGGATCTTCACTTCTTTTTCTTTACCAACATCTCACCCTCTCTTGAAAGCAGCTATATATTGTCGTCGTATCCATCACGGTTGAGGAGGCAAGGGATTGGGATTCTCACTGCAACATTACTCCGACGGGGTGGCGACGTCAAAGTTACGTTGATGCACTCCCCTCCAACCTGTGTCCCCTAGCACGAGGTCGCTCATAAAAGTAGAGTCACTACTCTCATAGATGACTCCGTGGTTCACACATACCTCATCCACCATCACATGTGATAGTGCCAGCGGTGGGTACTTCAACGGCGTGTGATGATGACAAAGAAAAAAAAAGTAAGACCTACATGCTATATGTCTCCATGCCGTCATATGCAGGTTGGATGTTTTTGTCTCCTGAAAATGGACTTGGTTGACACAACATAAATAGTTTATAGACTCAGATGGTCACTTAAAAGTTTGTGGACCTAAATGACCATCTAAAAATAACTTAAGGACTCAGATGGACAATTTAAGAGTTTATGGACCTGGATGACCACTAGCCAATAGTTTAGGGACCTGGAATGCATTTTACTCTAAAAAAAAGATACGCTAGAAGAGACAACCATGTTGTGGATGTATGATTGGAAATTTGGTTGTCTGCAACTCATTTACTCTCACTTATTTTCATTTGCCAGGGAGCCTAATTGCTCAGTTTTCGTTTCAAGAGCTTAATGCTAGATCAAACATGCTCTTTCGTGGCCGTTATATATCTCAACCTGCAGCAAAACAGTTAGCGGCTGTGGTGGAAACTCTGAATGATTGGGGTCGAGTGGAAGAGCAGCATGATCAATGGGTGTATATACGGGGCTCTCCACACCACTCTTCGAAGAAAGTATATAATCTACTGATTGGCCAGATAATAGCACCTCCAGCTTTTCAATGGTTGTGGAAATCATGCTGTCAAAAGAAGCACCAGGTGTTCTTTTGGCTATTGCTACAAGATAGACTCAACATGAGGAATTTGTTTAGAAGGAAGAGATTTCAAATTTCGTTGGTTCAGTGTTCTTTTGGGTGTTGCTACAAGATAGACTCATCATGAGGAATTTGCTTAGGAGGAAGATGCTCTCTTTTCTTTGTTCAAGAAGCAAGCAAGAGTAGTAACCATAGAGCGATAGAGGGGACACATGCGTGGAGAAGAGGAGACACATGTTGTGCATAATATTTGCAATTAGCTTTGAGATATTGATCGGAGGCCAAAAACATATTGGATAGATAACAAACTTGCTGCCCTCAAGCTACATGTGGAGTATGCCAATGCCATCAATTGGTTTGACGATTTGGTTACTGGTGTATCAAAGTTAGTAAAGTTTGAGCGTGTGATTTGCTCGGTGTAGGCTGAACTCCAAAGAGAGGCCATAGCATAAGTTTTTCTTTTGTAGTTGAAAGTCTCCGTCATTTTGTTTCTCTTCTTCTTTTTCTTTAATGTTTGCTATTGTTAGGGATATCAAGATTTTAGCAAGTTGTTTATGTCGTTGCTGATATGGTACATTTATAGCTTCTAGAGAAGATTCCTAGTAACATCCATGATTATCAATCGTCTAAAGCGTAAATGTTGTCTGCATGCCCCTAGCTGTCATCTATTATCTTAGTATTTGAAGGTCCAAAGGAGCCACCACGTTCGCTCTCAAGGTCACGAAATTACCACGTTAATCGAAAAAAAGAAAAGCTATGAGCCGTTGGATTTTATGAAGATTGAACGGCCCAGATTGAGTAAAAGAGTCCATGATACAAGCGTATTTACCATAGTTTTGGAATAAACAAATAAAATCACACCATGTCATGGTGATTGGATTTCAGGAAAGGAAGAGTCCACACATAAAAACATATAATCAACCCAGAAAAAAAAAGTTCTTAGGGAAGGAAAAGGAGTCCTTCTATAGGTTTGGCAGCAGCATGTGGCCGTTCACATGGTTGGCAGTCGTAGGGCGACGTGAGAGAACCAAACAACAGTATTAAGATAGAATCTGCCATCAACATGATATATGCTTGCCGGCTTAGATAGAATCACAGCAATAAACATCAACCTCCACCAGAGTAGGCCATCGCAATAGACGACCACCAGCAGAGGAGCATCAACTGCGAGGACTCCGTGGAAGACGCGGTGGCCGCGTACCCGTCGCATCATGCCACGGCTGGCATGGCCATCGCGGGCAGAAACTACTCTTCACTGCTCCACGTCGACGAGGTCAACTTTGCTGCGGTGGCGCGGACGATCGAATCCGGCTGCCACCAAGCAGCTAGCTCCTCGCTCCCGCCTCCGTCCCATCTGCTGAGCAATCACGCCGCCGCTTGCAGGTCACCGGAAGATGCCGAACATGATAAGCCAACATGTGCCGAACAAGTGTCAAGTCCCTGCCGTTTGCGAGCCACCGGAAGCGATCTTGCCGCCGTATGCAGATCACTGGAAGCCAAAGCAATTTTGCCGCTAATCACGATACAACACTGCCTGCCGAACAGTCTCCACTACCCTTGCAGGTCTCCAGAAGCAATCTTGATGCCATTTGTTGATCATTCAGAAGTTGTCTCCCCTTGACGGTTCATTCAAATTTTACTCTATCCATGGAACACTAGACACCACCTCTTATGGAGCAATGGTGCAACCTCGACGGGCCAACGTGATCGACAGTCCATATTGAATTGAAGTCACCGAATCATATTTATGCTGCAACATCTCCTAACCCACCCCTTCTTCATGCCTGTTATTATAGTGTGATGTACACAAATGATTAAGTTTTAGTTCACGGACGATCACTCGAACAAGCTTCATATCCTCTTCGAGGACCTGGTAGCTGGATCTGCATCTTGGGCGCGGCTGCAGTCTCGGCTTAGCCTGGTCGTCACAATTCTTCTCTTGAAACTCGCACTGCAACATGCGTATTTCAGACATTTTTTTCCTGTAATGATTTTAGGTACTTGCTGATCTGATCTGATCGATAGTTAATAAGGGATTTTTTGGTTGATCAATAACCAATGGAGACAATAATTACCTCATTACAGGGCACATGCAAAAATTATTTGCTCGGACCTACAATACCTCACCGATAGTTTTCTTGGCTGGATAAAGTTTTTTCTGCTCGCTGATTTTTTAGATAAAGGGAATTTTATTTCATCTAGAAAATGAAAATAAAATTTTCTGCTCGCTGATAGATGCCATTCAAGCTCTCTCCTGGGTTGATTTATTTCTGCTTGCCGACAGATTTCTCACTGAGCAACTTCTCCCCAGCCCATCTTCATGCTCACTTTTTTTGTATCAACTTGCATGTAATATTCAGGTAGCATGACACAGTTAATACCTTTCTAACTTTTCAACCATATTTTGCATTTTTCGTTTTGCAAGCACATAAACAAAGCGCTGATATTTATGTTCAGGTAGCATGCCATGGTTAATATCTTTCTAACTTCTCTTCAACCATATATGTATTTTTTCGTTTTGCAAGAACATAAACAAAGCGTTGATATTTATGGAAACATTTTGAAATATTTTTTAGAAACTATGATTATCGATAATAGCCACAATAATAGTGTCTTAAAAAGGTTGAGTTTTATATTGCCAAAGTAGGTGTTCTGCCAAGGAATAAGGATGTCCATATTCTGGATTCATTAACAGAGACTGTTTAATGTCCAAAAGAGGACATTGCCAGAATAAAGGCATTCAAATTTATTTCCTTCCAAGTCCTCTGCATAATGACGATTTCTGTTTATGGTGACCCCTTCGCACAAGTTAACAAAACATATTGTAAGGTAACATCAATCTATTAGTAGTATGTTACTCTCTTCTTTCATAAATTGTTGTCATCGTTGACCTTTTGAGTTACGTTTGACCCTTCGTCTTATTCAAAATATTAGCTACTAAAAAATGACACGGAATCAACAATAACGGAACCTACTAAGTTCTCGAAACTAACAACATTTTCCTACAACACTCATCCAAAGAATAAATCTCTCAAAAGAAAAGTATAGGAAGAGCGGTAGGGAAGTAGCAAGGAGAACCATCGATGGTGAAGAAGCTATACCAGTGGATGAAGAACAGGAGCAGCAGCAGGTCTTGAAGAACTGAAGGATAAAATGACGCAAGTCCTCGAGAGGAAGAGAAGGAAACATGGACTAGGAGAGAGTACTCTGTCTATGTTCAGGTAATGATGGAGGAGCTAGAGAAAACAAGGGATGTTGACAGTGGGATGTAATCAGGTTCTCTCGGATATATGGCGGGGTAATGTTGATAATTTAAAGCCAGAGGTTGTTCAAATAGATAGACATAGTGGTCTGATCCTTTTTTTAAAAAAATAATGGAATTTTTTTTGGGCCATCCTTGATGCATACATCCCATGGTTACAACATTCTTACAAGGTTCAAGGATAATCGAAACCAAGTCAAATGCTCATAGAATAAAGCATGATAAAATAACCTCCTATCTTTTTAACGACAGTAAAATTTTGAACCAACCAACATCATTAGAATAAGAATAGATGGAGTATCAAATAATTTGTATGCATCATTATACATAAAAACATTCAAAACTAGCCGCGCTATCAGCGCGGGTCACCTTACTTTAATATAGAAAATGTCCACATGTAAATCATTAGCATCTGACTGTTCGGTGCGAACGACGTGCCAACAAGCGACGACGTCCGGACACGCTACGCTAGGCTACGACGACGCTGTGCTAGTAGGTGGACTATGTCATGTCCGGCCCCGCGAGCAGCCGATTGAGAGCGTGGACGCGCCATGTTGTCGTTGCAGCGAGAGTTCTGTGTCGGAAACGGCGGCCGGTGGCGATCGGCCGGAATATGATCGCGCACGCGCGTGTACGTGGACCGAACCGAACCGAACGAACAATGCCTACGGGCAACACGTACTCACGCCGCGGTTGGATTCCGTGCCGTTGGCGCCATTGATTTGTGGTGAGCTAGCTCATGCGCAGACCGGCGGGGGAGCTTTACGCACCACGACTGCATGCGCGGCGCGGGCCGGGGGGTTCCAGCGCCGGAGGAGGCAAGAGGCGAAGGGCGAAAAAAATGACCGCATCCAGTGCTTTAACTACATGGAGCTTGGAACATTCAAATTCAAAACTCGGGAGATGTTCTTCCAGTAAAGAGGAAGCAAATGATCTACTACACAACAAAGGAAGGTGAGTCAAAAATAGGCTTTGAGGGGTCGTGACCAGACACCTCTCGATACTTCTTTCCCCTGCTACAGTAAAAAGCGAGGGCGACGCTGATTTTCCGGCGTCGATCTCGCCGGATCTCGCCCTCCGGTGGCCGGTCCGGTGCCGGAGGGGTCGGGATTCGGTAGATCGACGTCCGGCCTATGTATATTAGTTACTTTTTTTGCTGTTTCTAGCTGCTTTTGTTCCTCCTTGTTCTTCCTCGTCGACGATGGGATGGCTGCAGGGGTCGGCGCCGGGGTTGGCGGTGATGTCGACCTCGCGGTGCTGGTGGCGCTGCTGGGGCGGCTCCGCGCGGCCCCGGGCGTCATGTGGACTTCGTCGCGGAAGAAGGGGAGGGCCTCGCGTCGCGCCGTCCGGGGTACAAGGTTTGCTTCTTTCCTCTCTTTAGTAAAAGGGGAGGAAATCCTTGTTTCCGGGCGACGGCATTGAGACGGTGGCGATGTCGTCTCTATGGAATAAAGTCTCTTGAGCTCGGCCTCGTCTCGTTGGCGTCCTCTCCTCCGACGTCGGCGATGAGCTCGTAGAGTCGGAGTCCGTTGTCTGGGTTCCTGTTTTGGAGGTTGGGGCAGTCTTGTTGCTCTGGGTCTCTTTTGTCTGTTACCTCTCACCGCGTGGAGACACAAAGGGAGTGCGACGTCCCTCGTCGCGCATCGGTTTCTTCTGATGATTTCTCAAAGGACGCGTTTGTTTTCTGTGTATAGATGTAGGTTGGTCGTGTGTGTGTGAGCATTGGCTGGCTTGTATACGCTCGAACAGATACTACATTTGTATGCAGAGTTGAGAGGTTAAAAAAAAAAAGGCAGGGGCGAGGCGAGTGAGCAGAGTCGCCACACTTCAACGAAACAGGGGTCATGTGCCTGAGTGCCTCTTTGAAAAAAGAAAAGATCATGGGCCCCAACTCGATTGCAGTACAGGCCTTCTTTAGAAATCGACTCGCCATGGGCCCTTGCAATCATTACTGGCCCGTTCAGTCCGAGGCTCCGACGAGCCTCCGAGCCATCCCAACTCAAAAAATGTCCAGCACTATCCGACTTCCAGGTGGGGCCCCCAACGTCTAGCACGCGCAACCCCACACGCACGCAAAAGGGGCGGACCAGCAGGAGGCTGGCAGTCCAGTGGCGAGTCGTCTCGTCGGAGCGGACCCCGCCCTCCCCCACTTTTCCCGACTCGTCCCGCCCCCTTTCGCTCCCGTCACTCCGCCGCGCGGGGCGATCGACGGCGGCGCGCGATGGCGGCGACGGCTCCCCCGAGGGCCGCGGCGCGGGTGGGGCTGCTGTACGACGAGCGGATGTGCGCGCACGCCACGCCGGACGGGGAGGACCACCCGGAGAACCCCGAGCGGCTGCGGGCCATCTGGCGCAAGCTCAACGCCGAGGGCGTCGCCTCCAGGTACGGCTCTGGACTACCGGCTGCTCGTCGCCTCTCCCGTTTCCCGACTCGAGAGCTGTGTGGATTTGGCCGGAATTGCGAGCCGTGTGCGCGGCTTTGGTGTTTGACGGCTCCGTCGAATCGCCTAGGAGGGGATGCTCAGCGCCGCCTGCGCGCACCTTCGCTCTAGTTGTTTTCGTTTTGTTGTTGCTGTAGCCGTGTCCATCGGGATACTGTGATTGACCAACTAGTATGCACACTGATTGCACTGACCTACTAGGAGTAGCTTGGAGTGTTGGTATTCATGATTTACTCATTTATCTTTATACTTAGGTCTAAACGATCGAAATGTCCAAAATGTTAAAAACTTCTGGAGTAATGGGTTAGTTATCCTTCTGATAACACTGGTTCAAACGATGCATCGGCTCCTTGCAAATAATAATAAATCACATGGGTTACACACTTAAGAAGTAAATCATGCAGTACTGTGCAACGATGATGCTGTTGTTGTTGTGCAGTACCTTCGATTCTATTGACCTTAAAGGTTAGCATTATAGTTTAGGTGCTGTTGATTTGTTTTTCTTTTCCCTACCTTTTTTTAACTCTTTATTGAGGATGGGTTCTGCGACGCTAATCTAGCATTATTCTATTCTAGGTGTGTGGCCCTTAAGGCCAAGGAAGCCAAGGACAAACACATAGCTTCTGTTCATAGTCAGAGCCATATAAAACTGATGAAGGATATCAGCTCGAAGAAATATGATTCCAGCAGAAAAAAGTTTGCTAGGAAATTCAATTCCATTTACTTCAATGAGGGTTCCTCGGAGTCTGCTCTTCTTGCTGCTGGTTCTGTCATAGAGGTAATCTTTACTCCAGCCTTTCCTGCACAGCATAAAAATATTCCTGACTTTTCTGTTGCTGTTGCATTCCATATTATTGGGGTAAATCACTTGATATTGAACTGTTTCCTTTTTGACAAGTAGGTCGCTGAAAAGGTTGCTGCTGGTGAGTTAAGTTCTGGCATTGCTCTAGTCAGACCTCCAGGCCACCATGCAGAACATGGTCAGGCAATGGGGTTTTGTCTCTTCAACAATGTGGCTGTTGCAGCAAGTTATCTCTTAAATGAGAGGGTATGCATTTGGAACTTCCATGTTTTTCTTTTCTCTTTATATTAAATGGTGCTACTAATGTTCATCAGATGGTGTATGTTGGAATGATGAGCCCTGTCCTTTCTTATGATGCAGTCTAATAGGAATGTGTACTCATTTTGGAGCCTTTTCTTTTCCCGTTGCAGACTGACTTAGGCATCAAGAAGATATTGATTGTCGATTGGGATGTTCACCATGGAAATGGCACACAGAAAATGTTTTATAGTGACCCTCGCGTATTGTTCTTTTCAGTTCACAGGTTTGACAGAACACCTTGATATTGCTTTGCTACTTTTGCTTATTCTTCGGACTAGTTTCATTACCTTCATAATATGTGGTTGTAAAGTTATGCTAGTTTTTTCTCCATTCTATTGAAAGACTTGTTACTCTTGGAATGGCTATCATATCCAGAATGTGTTTATTTTTCATGCAAACATTGGACACTTGCAGCTGACATATAAATTTAAGACCTCCAACCAGTATATACATGATATTTACAAACTTGAAATTAGAACAAGCTGAACTCATTTTATGTATCAGGTAAAATATGATAATCAATGAAATTAATGCCTGCAATCCACCAAATCACATTGATCATTCATTTCACTCTTCACAATATGAATAATTGAACCCAAATTTTGTATCACTTTCAAGTGTTTTTGGAACGATGCATTGCTTGCCCAGCCGCTGAGGCGGTGCAACAAAATCTAATTTCTTTTGTCAAATTGACAAGGGCAACATAATGTGTCAAAGAACCCATCAACCCATCAGTTATTTGGACAACTGAAACCCGGATGATTATGGAACTCTTGTTTAATCGTGGGAACTGTGCATAGGTTTATTCATAGGAAGTGTAGATGTACACCCACACCACCAAGGTTCGAGTCCCCTCCACCACAAATGTTGGTCCTTTTTTTTCCACCATATATAATGCAATATCATCTAGTTCGCCCCTAGGTTTATAATACATACTAACTCTTAGTTATTTATCTATGTCATGGTTATTTTACATTATGACTGCTATCCGAAGTAAATTTAGGTCTGTGTCATGGTCTTTAAGCATGCCTACAAATCTAGATAGGGTTAAGTTCCCAGTCAATCAAATCACCATAGGTCTGTGTCATGGTCTATAAGCATGCCTGCAAATACATGTTTTCTCATGTTTGTTTTGCATTTAATTCTTGGATGAGTGGCTATTCATTTTAATGCATGCCTGTAAATACATGTTTTCTCATGTTTGTTTTGCATTTAATCTTGGATGAGTGTCTATTCATTTTAGTGCATGCCTGTAAGCAACTTAGCGTCACAATTAAATATCTATTTTTTATCATGTTTGTTCTGCAGGTTTGATTATGGAAGCTTCTACCCTGCCCAAGGAGATGCTTCTCACTGTTTCATTGGGGAAGAAGCTGGTAAAGGGTATAACATTAATGTTCCCTGGGAGCATGGGAAGTGTGGTGATGCAGATTACATTGCTGCTTGGGACCATGTACTGCTTCCGGTTGCTGAAGCTTTTGATCCTGATATAATACTTGTGTCTGCTGGGTTTGATGCAGGTACTCAAGTATTTTTTCTTTTTTTGGGACTCTTATCCATTACCTTACCTACTTGTTGAACTAAAACTGAAGTCAGGCAATAATATGCACAAAATTTAATTGTATGTGTATACTAACAAGCTGCAGTGTCTCAATATTCTTCGGGTTAGCTGAGCACTGCTCCAACTAGTATGACTCATGCAACTGATTATCCTGTGACATAATAAGCGCTATTTTCACCGAAGAATTTATTAAAAAAATACTGGAAGTATTTCAGTAATGAATTGCAGAAACATTATATAGCAATCTATCCGTCTGGTGTATCTCCCTGGTCGATCATGTCTGTTTATATTGTTCACTGGTTTTGAGATTTTTTTTTTCCTTCTCTCTGATATTGATTTCCTTGGGTAGCACTGGGTGATCCTCTCGGTGGTTGCTGCATCACTCCAAACGGATATGCTCTGCTACTAACAAAGGTATGCAGTTGCAGAAAACCAGTTTTTATCAAAATTTTCGCCAACACCTGGACTTGATGAAGGCATTAATCTTGATCGTCTGTCGTACTTGTTAGTTCAGATGAGCTAGAATAGATTAGAATGGTTCAAAGTTTTCTGAGGCGATTATTTATGCCTGGCTTCAGTGATATCTCATTTTATTCTATGCCCTGCTACTGGTCTATCACATGTTGATATCTTCCATTTGTTTAATATTTCCTCTATGCATTTTGTTATTCTTTTGATTTCCACTGTGCTGATCTACTTTGGTGCTTATTTTGATAAACTATACAAACAAGCTTTTCGAAAATGGAGATCTAGTGCAAGGAGCTGAGGCAGTGTCTATACAAGTATTTATGTCTTAAAGGTTGCCTGCTTATCTACATGACACCCTGCAGCTCTTAGGATTTGCTCAAGGAAGGATAGTGATGGCCCTTGAAGGAGGTTATAATCTTAGGTCCATAGCAAATTCAGTTCTTTCTTGCGCGAAGGTTTTGTTGGGAGACAAATTCACGTTCAACTCTCAGGGGATGCAGCCATTCGAATCTACATGGAGAGTTATACAAGCGGTAATGATCGGCATGAATTATTGCTGTCTTATCTATTATTTTCTAGAGCTCTTATTCCTTCCTGTTGATGTTGTAATAAACCTTCTCTTTACACACTGATCAGGTACGCGATGAATTAAAGACATGCTGGCCTGTTTTACGTAGTAAGCTGCCAGATAATGTATCATTGAGGAAAAGTCCCTCACCAAGTGAGGTATTATTTTCCTTCTGATTTTGGTATCCTGGGGACTTGGATTTGATTACAGTTTAACGCAGCCTAAGATTAATGAATTGTGCTTTTGATGTAAGAGATATGCATCAGTTAGCTTAATCAAGTTATGTTTGCTGGAATTAATTCAGATCAGGTTACTTTGCTAATTTGCTGTAAACTTCACCACCTCACATTTTTTATTTTTCTGGAGGTATGTCGTAACAAAAGTCACAACTTGCGGCCTACATTCTTGGATTGAAATTTTCAACGCATGGCTCTAGTCATAACTTTTTTACGGTAGTAAAGTGTACCTCAATTAATTTGCAAGGTGAATGCATGTCCGAGAGTCATGACCTATGCCAGCGGTGTTAAGCAGTTCAGTTGGCAGGCTATTACATTACACCCAACTGATTAACTACCAAGAAAAGAGAATGCCTTATATATCATTAAATAAATGTGAAATCATTCTGTTGACGGATGACACTGGATTCAAACACCCATCATTGACACTGTACAAGAAGCTTTACCATTTATTCAGGTAAAAGAAAATACACCGCCTAGGTTGGAAACAATACCAGAGAATACTAGTGCCAATACAACGCGCGGGTAGGACAAGAAGCACCTTGAAATCCCACAAAATGCCAACAAATCGTCAAACATCACGACACCAAAAGTACATATACTTCCTCAACAGATGATATGATTATCCTCAACACCTAGACACACTCCACTTGCACCAGACAGAAGATCAGAAGACGACACCTTCTGCCTTCTGGACAGCGCACCATTTGAACCCCACGCCTTGTCCGATCAGCGAAGAGTGAAGCTTGGAGTAAAGGATTCTCTTAAGGCCTCCATGCTATTGTCCTTGACTTCTTAATCTACTTCTTTGCCATAAATGGTCATTAGAAAACACATGAGCTATATATCTCAACTTTACAGATTCTGTGCATTATAAACTATCATGTATTTATGATGCACATTTGATTTACCATTTGCGTTGGGCACCATGTGGGCTTGAGTAATTAACACGTTTGTGTTTCCTTTTGGGAATGAACAGCTCTACGCTTCCTCTGGTTCCGAGTCTGACACCGAAGATGTTGATGAGCTCTATGGTGCTGTTTCATCTGTCAATGTTATACAAGCCCCGGATGATGTTCTGGGTGAACGCCTCTTAAAACTGAAACTTGATGAAGACAGCCTTTCCACCCCAAGTGGTTTAACAGTGGAACAACATCCAACTCATTCAGTTGAAGCACGTAATGAAGCATCTGTGGTGGTTTCCGAAGGAATATCCGATCTATCTTGGCTATCAGTTTTGTCAAGAACTTATGTTTGGTATGCCAGCTTTGGTTCAAACATGTGGAAGCCAAGGTTTCTGTGCTACATTCAAGGGGGAAAGGTAAAGTTGAATAACTCAATGGTTTTTCAAGGGGGGCACTAGTGCCTTTAATCAGTGTTCCCTGCTTGTTAGCTGTCACTGTATTAGCAGCGTCCATGATATATTCCGACACTGTAGGAATCCATTCTGTTACCATTGTTCTCCAGACGTCCTTGAATTTTCTCTTACAGTAAGCAGTATGTTTTTAGAAATAAATTTCCTATTTGTTTTGATCTTGGACAGGCTGATGGTATGAGTATACCATGCCATGGATCACGTGATCCAACCTCACCAAGCGGAACCATGTGGAAGATCGTGCCTCACAGGTTGCTTTTTGGTAGAGCCTCTACCCCATGTTGGGGAACTGGTGGTGTTGCTTTTCTCAACCCTGAGATAGACTACAATGAAAAGTCATACGTCTGCATGTACAAAATAACGTATGTATGCTGTAACTACATTTACATGCTCGTGATCCTTGAGTTCGAGCAGGGTTTCATCATGTTGGGTGCTCCAGATCTCATTCATTTGTCCATTTTCAACAGGCTTGAGCAATTCAATGATGTCTTGTTTCAAGAGAATTGTTTAGTGCTGGAGAATAGTAACGATGGAAATGTCGAGTATCCTGACTCTCCTTTGATTGGTTCATCCGAAGTGGAGTTGATGGCCACAAATAAAGCTCTTCATCTTGAACCTATTAAGGTTTGATTTGTTGTCCCACTATAACAATTGTAACCTTCTCTTTCTCATACAAGGTATTAAGAACACTGCTGTTGAATATCACTCTTGAACCTATATGCCTGCTGTTCCAGAAGCTTATTAACAGATAATAGAACCTTTCTTTCCCATGGTAGCGTAGGTCACTTTACCTTGATTTCCTGGACCTGTTAGGAAATGCCAATGCCTGCCTATTTGGGGTTTCAGCTTCATCGTGCTTGGAAAGGCTTCTATGGTCAGGCAGCCAGAAGTCTTTTGGGATCTTATTTGATTTGAGACTCTTCTGACATCTTTAAACAAAAGAAGGAACCCTTTTTTAAGTACTGTACATTAAACTGAAAACGAAAACAGTTTCATGTCATTAAAGAACAAAATTCTAACCCAGCCTGCATGAACATAATTCTGACACTATCTATCAATAGCTACAAAATAGCTAATGGCTAATGGCTTCTCATATTCTACAAAATATCTAATGGCTTCATAAATTTCCTGCAGGATAGCTGGTACTCCAATGTACTTTATCTTGGTAAGGAGGATGACCTTCCAATTCTGACTATGACGTAAGTCTCCCTATCCGCATGAAGTCCCTTTTTTTCCTGATAATGTTACTTGCACATTGCATTTCAGCACCTTTTTGGGGGCAGTGAAATTCATTTATCTTGAGTATGATTCCTATTTATATTTCCCTCGGCAGGTGCCCTTCATCGGATATTGAAAGGTTCAAATCTGGTGAGCTCCCGTTAGCACCTCCATCGAAGACCTATGCCGCTACTCTGATAAGGGGACTTGTGGAAGGGAAGCAGCTAGATGAAGTCGAGGCCACCAGTTACTTCAATTCTGCTGCTGCAAGGGCCTTGTGAAGGCCGCTTTGCCATGTGTTTTGTACAGGTCGTAGGGATCAGGGAATCTGACCAAGTGTGTAAAGAACTAAAAATACAGCTTCATTCAGCACTAGGAGTCCTGCCTAGGCCTCATTTCTCCATAAATGGGGAATTGGAATCTGATTTAGATTGGGTCGGGTCGTCAAGAGCGAACCCTGGCTTGATCATTGGTGCTCTCCTCAGATTGTTCAGTTGGGGGGGTGGAGAAACACGAGTTGTGAAGTAGCAACACTGGTTACTTTGCCTAATGTTTTTGCTGCTGTGTGCTTGTGAATTTGTGATACTGCCGCATTTGTTTCAGTCGAATGGAAGGCCTGTTGTTTGGTGTAGCCCTGTAGGCACCAAATGCTGGGGGAAGGAAAGAGCTTCGCCCTGCGATCCGCTGGTGACGTTGCTACGAGCCTACGACACAACATCGAGGAGCAAAAGTTATTATAAAAAAAATGCCTAATGCTTTTGCTGCTGTGTGCTTGTGAATTTGTCATACAGCCAGATTTGTTTCCAGTCGAAAGGGGAAGGGCTGTTGTTTGGTGCAGGCGTGCAGCCGTGATAGGCACCAGTGGGAAGGGAGAGCTTTGCCCTGCGATCCGCAGGTGACTTTGCTAAGACCCTACGCACACAACATCGACTTTGTTCCTTGTTCGAGGAGCAAAAGATTAAAAAATCGCTAGAAGGAGGGCTCGAACCTCCGACCTTGTGGTTAACAGCCACACGCTCTGGCCAACTGAGCTATTCCAGCTTCGTTATAACGTCTTATTAAGAGATTTAAAAATTCAAGATAAATTGGTTCCCAACTCCCCACACTTCCGCTAGCTATAATCCGTCTTCTGAGATTGAGATTTAAGCCGGACACGCCGCTGTTGCAGTGCTGGAGCGACTGTGAGGCGACATGAGTGACCCAGGGAAGACAGTTCGTTGGCGCATCGCAGCCCATCGGCAGACAACTCCACGGCCACAGGATGGCCCATCGCCCACCCGCGGTGAGTCGCTGCTCACCATGGCTTGAATTCACATGGTCTCCCAGAGGCCAGAGCTTGGCATAAATGGCAGGATAAACTTTATGCTTTGTCAACACAAAGTATATAAATCCAACTATCGTGGAAAGTGTCGCACCATACATGACTCCAACCATCGTGGAAAGCATCGTACTACATTTCTGAAAAATGCCGCACAAAACTTCAGCAGTATACGCTCTACAACCCAGACCAAATAAAAGTCTTTATTTTCACTAATTTAGCATCAGTGATCAGACTAGGCTTGGCTCAAGATGCACGGCAATGACGAAGAGATGCAAGTACGAACACTAGCTATTCTCTGCTACTTCCTTATCGTCAAAGAAGTCTTCACCCAGCAAGTCGTCTTGGCCATTGTACTGCACCTTGTTAGTCTCATAGCCCATAGTCTTACCGCCTGAAAATCCTCCGGTGCTGGTTCTGCGATTGTAGCTGCCCCCTCTTGCATTTCCAACAAAGTTGTTACCACTGTTGAGGCCAGCAGAACCAGAACCTCCACTGTTGAAACCGCCACCGAATTCACCTAAGGTTGTACCGCCGGGAACTTCATTGCCAATCATCCCTGCACCATAGGTGTTGGGAGAATTATACCCACCAGTGCTTCCATAAGAATTGCCAGCAGTGTTGTAGCTTTCGCTGCCTCCTCTTGCATTTCCAACAAAGTTGCTGCCACTGTTGAGGCCAGCTGAACCGGAACCTCCACTGTTTAAACCACCACCGAATTCACCCAAGGTTCCACCGCTGGGAATTTCATTGCCAATCTTCCCTGCACCATAGGTGTTGAGAGAATTATACCCGCCGGTGCTTCCATAAGAATTGCCAGCAGTGGTGTAGCTTTCGCTGCCTCCTTTTGCATTTCCAACAAAGTTGCTGCCACTGTTGAGGCCAGCTGAACCGGAACCTCCACTGTTGAAACCGCCACCGAATTCACCTAAGGTTCTACCGCCGGGAATTTCATTGCCAATCTTCCCTGCACCAAAGGTGTTGGGAGAATTATACCCGCCAGTGCTTCCATAAGAATTGCCAGCAGTGTTGTAGCTTTCGCTGCTTCCACATGCACCACCAGAAGCATTGTTGTAGTTGGAAGCATAACCACTACCATTGTTGTAGTTGGAAGCATAACCACCAAGGGTAGCTCCATTACCACCACCATATTTGCCACCAGAAGCGTTACTGTAATTAACAGCATAACCACCACCGGTGGCTCCATCACTGTTACCACTGTTGCCAATGGCATATCCGCCACCAGAGGTATTGTAAGACTTGGCAGCATAACCATCACCGTAAGTACTATTGCTGCCGGCATATCTGCCACCAGAAGCATCGTTATAGTTGCTAGCATAATCACCACTGTTGGCCACGTCTCCGTAAACGCTATTGCTGCCTGCATATCCACCACGAGAAACAGTGTTCTGGTTGCTAGCATAACTTCCATTGGGAGTTATATCACTGTAATATGCACTGCTAGCATATCCGCCTGCGCCACCAGAAGCATTGTAGTTGCTAGCATAATCCCCACCACCAGCTTCAGCACTATAACCACCATTGCCAGTGTATGTGCCGCTGTTACTGCCATACCCTCTAGCACCAGATTCATGGCCACTGCCATACCCACCACTATCATATCCACCGGTACTGCCATATCCACCAGTAGCATATCCATTGCCACTGCCAAAACCACCACCACCACCTCCTCGTATTCCACCAGCACGATCATTGGCATAGTTCACCTTTAGATTACGTCCTTGAAGTTCCTGCATTCAGTTGCAATTGATCCAATATTTTACAAACAGAAGCAAACCATTTACATTTCCGGAAAACAAATGCTTGTTACTATATTATTATTTGAACTGTCAAGGGAGAGTCCTCCTCAGGCTTTATACTAAAGCCCATAAACATTTACTCATAGTTATTACAAGTTGACCAAAAAAAAAGTTTTCATCCTGACCAAGAATTGGTTCCTTTCCGTTTCCATAGACAGTGAACATGCTTATTAGCAACAGGTTTCTACAATGTGGAAAACAACTTCCAAAACCCCTTGATATGGTTAAATCAAGCAAATAAATCATTTTTTTTCATACTATCAGATTAGTCCCTTTTACAGTTAAACACGGTGTCCTAGGCAAAAGTTAAATGAGCGAAAACAATTTAGTTATGAGTTATGACCAAGATTGATAGGATGCTCTGATGTGTAGCTCTTGTAGTGCTCATAATCATAAAGCCGGATTGCTACATGAGGTAACTAAGAAATAACATGAGATTACTTGCAAGAAAACATTTTGAATCATACACCATATCAAGTCAATTATTTGTACCGTATCAAGTCGACAACCCATCATGTGAACTAGCAAATAGAGCCTGACATTGTGCTCAGCTGAAAATGAATGTTTACAATTTATTTATTTATTTATTTATTTATTTTTGCAGCCAAACTGAACAAAGAGTTGTTTTGATTGCAGTTCAGTGGCTGGAGATCATGTAACAAATTCTCTGAACACCATTTCAAATCAGCGATAAACTAAATTTCAGTAGTGAGAAGCTGACTTAAGTGCGCTCCCTGTTCTCTAATAAAAGTTCAGCACTTGTAAATTTGCAGTTCTACTCCTCAAGTGAAACTAAGGAACCTAAAGTTCGGGATTTCTCTTTGAAAGTGAAGCGATGAAAAATACATAACATGAAAACAATAGATCGGAATGCTTACCTTGCCATCCATGGCTACAATTGCAGCTGCAGCATCTGCACTAGATGAATAAGTTATAAATCCAAATCCCTTCGACCTTCCGGAGTCCCGATCGACAATGACTCGAGCTGAATGCAATCCAAAAACAAAGAAACATTAACAACACAGAGAACATGGTAATGAAAAAAGTATGAAAGCACAACACAAGGCATGATTGGACAAGCAACCATCAAGGACGTTCCCATAGGGGGAAAAGGCGCTCGTCAGGGTGGTTTCATCAGTGGCATAGGAAAGTCCTAAAAAGAAGGTAGATGACAAACGGTATTAGATATTAGATGGCATAAAGAAAGAACATAACTATCTCTTAGAGTGAGAAGATAGTAGCATGGGAGAATATTAATAATTGATTTAACGCACCGGCGACAAAAAGCTTCGAAGAAGACATGCATCTGACTGCCTGAAGCAGCGGCGAATTCGAGTGTGCTGAAGTTTTCCTCAGCGCATTTCCAATCCTGCTAGTGAAAGCCATTGCTCAAGCACCTGCAAGGAACCACAGGCACCGAAATTAACACAAGTTGGTCAGCTGAGGGAGACAAACCCACAAATAATTGTGTAAATGCATCAACCCTTGGGGGGGGGGGGGGGGGGGGGGGGGGGGGGGGGGGGGGGGGGGGGAAGGAAATTTCGTACGTATCTAAATTTGCTGGAGTGAGCCCAAATTGGATACTAATATCGCAGCGGAAAACCCAAATAATCGCGGAATCTGAAGTCGAAATGAATTCCTAACTCATACAGCCAACCCCCCTCCCGCTGTAGATGAAACGGCGAGCTTGAAAAACCATCAAACGAGACCCCAAAATCCGCGCACCAAGAGACAAGCAAGTTACTCGATACTAGTGGGGAACACAGACGACAGCCTCCAATCGCGAGTCGAAACAGCTCTGCTGGAAGAATCGGAGCGAAATATCGTCGCGGCTACGATTGTCGGAGCGGGGAATGGGGAACTCGTTACCTCGACGGCGCGGCGCGCCTCGCGAGCAGCAACTGATCGCCGTCCGTCCCCCGCTTCCACGACGGCGGCTCCCCGTCGCCTGCTTAAACCCTACCACGGCCGGGGTGGGCGGGCTCGCGGTGGCAGTCGAAGTGGTTTCTAGAGCTCGGAGAAATGCTAGGCCCGTACGCGACTGGGCCGACCCAGTCAGTATGCAGCCCAATGAGTTCATTCTGGCCGAAAAGAAGCTTTCAACGCCAGCCGTCTCATCTTGCCACCCGACTTTCGTGACGAGCTGCTGCGTCGTTAAACAGCGGTGACTTTCTTTTTGTGAGATCACGCTAAACAAGAAGAACGATTAGGCAGGTCCGAGATCACGCTAAACAAGAAGAACAAGAAACCGTGGAACGGAAAAAAAAAACTGCACTGGGTAAACGGATATGCTTCCGGAAAGGCGAGCTTTTCGCCACCCTCTCCCCGTTTGGTGGTCACGCACCGCCACTTTGGCGTTCGGTCTTGTTTATTTCAAAGAAGGACAGGCGCAATTCGGCCTCGATCTTTCTGCGAAAATGCTGTACGTCACGAGCGATCGACCGGGCGCGACCGACCGATCTTATCTGCCTGTCACCAGCGACAAAAACACGCGACCTAACTCCGAACCCATTATCTGGAGACCCATCGTCCTGCTGCGCCCATGCACGATCGATCCATCGCACGAAGGAACACCAGGAGTCCTTTCTTTCAGGGGAAGCAGAGCGTTCCTGCGTTGGCCGGTACCAATACGCTGCGACGACGGACGAGGAGGCTCCGGTGCGGAGCGCGCGCGCGTAGGGCGCCTGACGATCGAGCTCGGGGCACGAGATGGCAAGCTCGCGACATGCCACGGAAATACTGACACGTCGTGCAGAAGTGTTGTGCCAAACGGAGGATGCTAATGCTATCTATCATCAATGGTTTGCTATATTCGCGCACGTGGAACGGAAAACTCCGGGAAGAGGAGAGCCCACCGCCAACCATTTCCTTCGGCAACACACGACGACCTAACACGCAACGGGACCGACCGGACCAGGGCACAAAAGGTGACGCGACGCGACGGGGACGAGAGCCCGTCGCTCGTCCCTATCCTTTTTTTATTATTATTTCAGCCAACTCCAACCATTCACCGGCGAGCCAGCCCAATTTCCCCAATCCAATGCCGGCGGCTCACCACTGCGCTGCGTTGCACTCGCCGGGCCGCACCACTCGCTCGCTCGCACACGCGTACCCCACTCACTACCGGCAGCCGCCAACGCTTTGACCGCGCGTCCGCGCCCGCGCTGCCATGTTGACCGCTGCCGCCTTGAACCGAGCACGAGCGCGGGCGAAACCACCGCCACCCCTCCCCTCGCTGACGCGTGGCCCCACGCCGCGTGGTCCCGCCGCAACGGGAGCCGCGTCGCTTTCGGAATTCCGAACCCCTTCCGCCGCGGAAAGCAACGGGTGGTGGGAGGGGGCGCACCGGGCGGGCGGGCAGGCAGCCGCCGCGCGAGCGCCGAGCGCACCGAACAGAAACGTACCCGCTTCCTCGGGGCCGCGCGATGAGGAACGGACGCGCGGGGCGGGTGGGTGCCGGGGCCCGGTGTGAAAAGGCGCCGGGGGGACGGAAAGCGGGGGAGGAGGCCGCCGCGGGGGAAAGCGGGGGCGCCTTTTCGCGCCGGGCACCTCCTTTTCGCGGAATTGCACGCGGGCGGGCACGCTGCTGGTGTGTGTTGGTCCGGTGGGTTTTTGCGAATGCGTACGCTGCGTTGCTCGAATCTGCGAAACGGTCCTCTGCGAGGAGGACGCTGAATGTTGATGAGCTGGGAAGTACTCCAAGGTGTAAAAAATGGTTCGGATTAGCATACAGTACCTTCGAACTGTGGTGCACTATTTGCAGCGTACTATTGTGTTACTCTCTCGTTGGAGTGTCTTTCACTGAATCGCTAGAGATTGCATTAGATGCAAAAAAGAAAAGAGTCAAGTTGGTTCAAATCAATTATAAAATGTCTTAATAGTTCATGTAAATAGATAAATAAGTTGATTTAATGGTGTGCAAAATATGACGATCTAAACATGTCAGAAGAAAATGGTTTCATTCACTCGTGCAAAGAAAAACTATATCCAAAAGTATCTTTCACTAGAGATGGCTCGGGTCATCCACCGATCACTCATTTTAGATTCCTTAAGTTGACTTTCAATTTGTGCCTCTTTTTTAAGACATTTGGTTTCACCTCCAACTATGGGGCTGTGAGAAGGACATGTGCTTTTCTTTTCTTTTTCTTTTCATATCGTTACATCCAGCCTATACACATAGTAAATATTCATTCGTCTACATAGCTAGAAAGGAACTGTCACCCTTCTACTTAGACCATGTATTTTTTCCAAACAGTCATCGAATTGGTGAGTCCATGTTTTTCACTATACCTCGCTTAGTCGCCTATGTATACATGGTATATATGAATTATTAACTCTTTAATAATGAAATCACCTACACGTTAAAACCCTTTATCATGACACAATGAAAGAAAACATGTTCCATTCTTTGTTTTCGAATGTTACTTAGGGCCTGTTCGTGTCTTTTAGGCCTAAATTTAGACCTGCCACTAATTGCTATTTAGAGGTACTAAATAAAGTTCAATTACAAAACCTTTTTACAGATGGGTGCTAATTGACGAGACGAATCTAATGAGCCTAATTAAGCTATGTTTTGCCACAGTGATGCTACAGTAACCATCGTCTAATCACGTCTTAATTACCCTCATTAGATTCGTCTCGCGAATTAGTACAAGATTCTGTAGTTAGTTTTTTAATTAGATTTTATTTAATACTCTTAAATGACAAGATTCTAGGCGGCCTAAAATTAGGCCTAAAGAAACGAACAACCACTTAACTTATTGGAACGATACCAATGCCACTTTATCTTGCTGTCTTGCAGATAATTCTACTGTGAAATTGTTGTAAAGTGTTTGTATCACAATTCGTGTGTATGGACTGAGTTCCTTGTTTTCTCATGCAAATTCCTTACCGCGTTTGACGTGAAATTCGTTTGTATACAATTAGCCGACGAAATTCAATCGAGATATCCTCCATATTGCAATGTCGATCATCAAAGCTACGAGAGCATCACGCTGCAGCGCAATTTGCGAGCAATCGGAGCCCTTTCCCGCGAAACACAGTGCGCGGAGTGCAACCCAGCCGCTCGCTCACATGCTCCAAGCTTCCAAACCAAGCAACCCCTACCCCCACCTCCACCCGAGGGCGCAAAACGGAAAACTCAACCCACCCCGAGGTCCCCGCCGCAAAAAATCCACGCGTGCCTCACTCGCCGCCGGCCGCCTCCGCCGCCACACTGCCACTACACTCCACCGCGGGCGAGGGACTCGTGGCGCGCTTTCCCCACTGTCTCGCCTCAATGCGACGGCGGCCCCCGCCGCCGCCGCCGCTTCCGATGCCGATGGCCGCTCGAACCCTACTGAAGCTGCTTTTGCTGCTGCTGCTTGGAGACGTCACCTCGGCCTCCGGCGGCGGCGAGCGGGATGCACTTCTGAAGTTCAAGGCGGCGGTCACCTCCGACCCGGGCGGGCTTCTGCGGGACTGGACCCCGGACTCCGAGGACCACTGCCGCTGGCCCGGGGTGTCGTGCGGCGCGCGCGGCGACGTGCTCGCGCTCAACATCTCGTCCTCGCCCGGGCGCGCCCTTGCGGGCGCGCTGTCGCCGGCCGTCGCGGCGCTGCGGGGCCTCCGCGTGCTCGTGCTCCCGTCACACGCGCTCTCCGGCCTGCTCCCACCAGCGATCTGGTCCCTGCGCCGCCTCCGCGTGCTCGACCTCTCCGGCAACCGCCTCCAGGGAGAAATCCCCGCGACGCTCGCCTGCGTTGCGCTCCAGACGCTGGACCTCGCGTACAACCAGCTCAACGGCTCCGTGCCCGCAGCGCTTGGCGCGCTCCCGGGGCTGCGGCGCCTGTCGCTTGCCTCCAACCGCCTCGGCGGCGCCATACCTGACGAGCTTGGTGGTGCAGGGTGCCGCAGCCTGCTGTTCCTTGACCTCTCCGGAAACCTTCTCGTCGGTGGCATCCCCCGGAGTCTGGGGAATTGCAGCAAGCTGGAAGCGCTCTTGCTATCATCCAACCTGCTGGATGACGTAATCCCACCGGAAATTGGTCGGCTCAGGAACTTGCGGGCTTTGGATGTTTCGAGGAACAGTCTGAGTGGGCCTGTGCCAGCTGAGCTTGGTGGTTGTGTTCAGCTATCAGTGCTTGTGTTGTCCAATCCTTATGTGCCGCCTGATGGTTTGAATTCATCTGGTTATGGGGGCCTCGACGACTTCAACTACTTCCAAGGAGGGATTCCAGATGCTGTCGCTGCGTTGCCAAAGCTGAGGGTGCTGTGGGCGCCAAGGGCCACATTGGAAGGAGAATTGCCGGGTAATTGGAGTTCTTGCCAGAGCTTAGAGATGATGAATTTGGGGGAGAATTTGTTCTCAGGTGTGATTCCTAAGAGCTTGGCACAATGTGAGAATCTTAAGTTCTTGAATTTGAGCTCGAATAAGTTAGCAGGCTCAGTTGATCCTTCACTGCGAGTCCCTTGCATGGATGTGTTTGATGTGTGTGGAAACCAGTTATCTGGCTCAATTCCGCTATTTATCTCAAAGAAGTGTGACTCAGCTCAGCTCCCTTTCGATGACTTGGTGTCAGAGTATTCTTCCTTCTTCGCATATCAAGCACTTGCTGGGTTCATGTCATCCTTGTTATTGCCAGGTGTTGATTGACAAGCTACCATAGTTTTGCACGAAATAATTTTGCTGGTACGGTTACATCCTTGCCTGTTGCTGCCGAGAAGCTGGGGATGCAGGGGGCCTATGCTTTTCTGGCTGATGGAAATCAACTTGAGGGTGACTTGCAGCCTGGCCTCTTTGACAAATGCAACAGCTCAAGGGGCTTCGTTGTGGAAATCAGCAACAACATGATAAATGGCGCAATACCTGCAGATATAGGCTCAATGTGCCCTTCTCTTGTTGTACTTGGTATTGCTGGTAATCAACTTTCAGGTGTGATACCGACAAGTATCGGGCAGTTATCTTATCTTACCAGCTTGGATTTGAGTAGAAACCACCTTGCCGGTGCAATTCCCACTTCTATGAAGAATTTGCTGCATTTGGAGCGGCTCTCTGTGGCCCATAACCTTCTGAATGGCACTATTCCTGCAGATATTAATCAGTTGCGCTCTCTAAAGGTTTTGAACCTGTCATCGAACCTCATCACAGGGGTGATTCCTGATGCCCTTGCTGACCTGAAAAATCTGACTGCACTCCTCCTTGATAATAATAAACTTACTGGGAAAATTCCTTCAGGGTTTGCTAACTCTGCATCGCTTGCCAAGTTTAATGTATCCTTCAACAATTTGTCTGGTCCGGTGCCAACGAACGGCAACACAGTTAGTTGTGACAGTGTTGTTTTGGAAATCCTTTACTGCAATCTTGTCACTTGTACACTCTGGCCGTACCCTCAGCTGCTCAGCAGGGTCGAGGTTTGAATTCGAATGACTACAATGATACAGCACCTTCAGACCCACAAATTGATGGAGGGAACAATTCATTCAGTGCAATTGAAATTGCTTCTATAACTTCTGCGACGGCCATTGTTTCTGTCCTACTTGCCCTGATTGTGCTATTCATTTACACAAGGAAGTGTGCTCCCCGAATGTCTCGTCGGTCATCGGGAAGAAGAGAAGTTACACTCTTCCAAGATATTGGTGTGCCAATCACTTATGAGACTGTCGTTCGAGCCACTGGAAGTTTCAACGCTAGCAATTGCATTGGAAGTGGTGGCTTTGGAGCCACGTACAAGGCTGAAATTTCACCTGGAGTGTTGGTTGCTATTAAGAGGCTCTCTGTTGGGAGATTCCAGGGAGCCCAACAGTTTGACGCTGAGATAAAAACCCTAGGGAGATTAAGACATCCCAATCTTGTTACTTTAGTAGGTTACCATCTTGGTGAGTCTGAAATGTTTCTGATATATAATTACTTGCCAGGAGGAAACCTGGAGAGATTTATACAGGAGAGGTCAAAGAGACCAGTAGACTGGAAAATGTTGCACAAGATTGCGTTGGACATTGCAAAGGCACTTGCTTATCTACATGATTCCTGTGTTCCTCGGATCCTTCACCGTGACGTGAAACCTAGTAACATTTTGTTGGATACAAACTATAATGCTTATCTCTCGGACTTTGGATTGGCACGGCTCTTGGGAAATTCAGAAACCCATGCAACAACTGGTGTAGCTGGAACTTTTGGATACGTTGCTCCAGAATATGCAATGACTTGCCGTGTTTCAGATAAAGCTGATGTGTATAGCTACGGTGTTGTCCTGATGGAGTTAATCTCAGACAAGAAAGCCTTGGATCCGTCATTTTCTCCTTATGGTAATGGATTCAACATAGTTGCTTGGGCATGCATGCTGCTTCGTCAAGGCCGAGCTCGTGAGTTCTTTATTGATGGTCTGTGGGATGTTGGCCCACACGATGACTTGGTGGAGACATTGCATTTAGCAGTGATGTGCACAGTTGATTCGCTCTCTATACGGCCGACTATGAAGCAGGTTGTTCAACGGTTGAAGCAACTGCAACCTCCAATTCGTGAACACCGATAGAGGATGCAATTTTTACACAATTAACATGTAGAAGGTAAAGATAGCCATGACCTGAGCCCTTGATGATTTTTTTTTTCTAATCTGTTTGACTAGATTTTATCTTGTAGTCAGCTTTGTATTATAGCTTTCCTCTAAATCTCTTACTATGTTTCTGCAGATAAGGTTAGCCGATGTAAAGTAACAATCTTAATGCCAAATATTTCATTTAAGTTTGACTGACTTGTGTTCTTCTATTATTTCCTTTAGAGCGTATCCACTGTAGAATAGTATATATGCAACCCTCATGTAAGCATTATTAAGCACTGGCACGAGAGTATGATACATGAATTTGCCTTGACGAATGTTCCTAATCGTTAAAATGCTATATCATGTTTCTAAATACCCATCGAGGTGTCTTATGGTATACACGCCAAATTCGTGTCTGCTGTTTTAATTTGGACTTTTTGAAGACCAAAGTTTTCTTGTGGCTAGGAATTAGACCGAAGGAATTTTTTTAATTTTGTTATCCTCTTGATTCTGCTGAATTGTAATAAAACAAAGACATGGCATCTGTCAAAAAAACGAAAGAATCCAAATTACATGACCTCCCTAATTATCTCACAGTAAGAACTAACAAGGTTCGATGTCTGTTTTTCTTGTAAAGAAGAAACAAGTGTCTTCATCGACTTTGAGTTTCAGCTTGTCAGAGCCATGCTAAACATGCATTCAGACTTTCAACCTTTCACCATCTAGGTGACTCCTGATGCATATGCCAATGTTGATTGAGGCTTCAGCTTGCATTAACGCCGCAAATGTCAAATGAGTCCTTACTTAATTACTATTGTTATTTCTTTACTGGATTATCGATTTACAATATATCAGGGGTGTGCGACATTTTAAGTTCTCCAGGTTGCCTGAATGCCTATACTTGCCTGCAGTATTGTTATTTATTTTTCCACTCCGTTCAAGTATGTTGGTTTTTTTTTATGCCATCTCAAAAAAAAGTTTTTCGATGTAATGTCCATTTTGCCCTTAATTAACCCTGCTCCTACAACATTTGTGCTTTTCCTGCTGTATAAGACCAAAAGGCACACCATGTTACTGTTCCATGCGAAT